>WBZZ01006095.1:10000-30000 GCA_019918135.1 Paulinella micropora
ATAAAACCAAATCAAACAAAAAAAGTATATGAAATGAGTAAATTAGACAAGTATTTTAATATCAATGAAGACGAATAAAAATAGTTGAGGGGTATAAAAAAGATGTCAAATAGAAAAACAAACAAAAAATTCAGATTGATGTGCGGGAGGTAATGGCAAAAATGAATGAAATGATTTTAAGCAATGACACGCTTATTTAAAGTTGCTTGCTTTAATGTCAGCAATAGGGGCACGACCTGTTGAGATTTTTAGTAAAATACTTATGAATTAATACCTGATAAGCCTTCGTGGCTGAGAGTGGATAACAAAGAAATGAGAGGGACAAAAAAAGAATTGGACTGAAAGACATGTTGTTTTATTTACTCCTGAATTCGTAATTGAGAAAGTAGAAGCAATAAGAAACCACTTCAAGAAAAAGAAAGCAATAATAATCAACGACGACGGGCAACTCGCGAAAGACAAAAACAACGAATTGAACAAACGAATAATAAAAGTGTTTCAGTGGCTGGCAGATTACAGACAGAGAAGTAGTATGTTAAGAAAATTATATGTGAGTTTGTCATATATGAATTTTGCTAATCCAAAGACGACAAATTTTAATACTTGGGTCCAGTTTTAGTTATTCGTGGGTTAATGTGGCAGACCCCCGCGAGATGATGGAAGAAGGAATAAAAACAGAGTTAGAGGAATTGGGGCGAAAAATTGATTTATGTCTGAATGTCAAAGGGGCCAAAAGTGAAAGCGAAAACGAGGGCGACGACGGCAAATATAAACCCTTAGGCAAAAAAGCAAGTCGAGAAGATAAGTTTGAGTTATTAAATACAATTTGGAATGACTACGGCGGAAAAATAACAAATATGACACTCAGAAAAATAAGCGGAATTGGGGATGTTATTGTAAATCAATTCGTAATGAGTAAAAAGGAAATCACGACGGAGGAAACAAAGCAAACCACTGAAGCAAAGCAGACAGAGGAAACCACGACAAAGCAGACAGAGATGAAGAAACCTAACTATAAACTGATAGACAAAAACGGAAAAGCCCAACCAGTGCGACGGAGTAGCAGAGTGAAAAAAAGAAAGACATTGAATAAAATCTCTTTGAATAATGGGTTTTTTTAAAAGTTTTTTTTTCTCTTTTTATTCTTGTTTTTCGATTCTATTTTTTCGTTTCTGATTAAAAAATTTTAAGAAATTCAATTAAATTTTTTGGGGTGTTGAAAACCACACATAAATATTTTAGTGTGTTGAAAAACACACATTAGACGGAGGACGAAGACGAGGAAACTTCCATCGGCGAGGGTAGGGGATTGCTGGGGGGACTTGCTTGGACAACTCGTGTTAAAGCATCGTCAAATAATGTGTCACTCGTAATGAGTTGATAAACCCGTTTATATTGTTGTTCGCCAAATCCTGATATTTTTCTGTGCCCGCCTTGCTGGATCCATTGCTTAAATTTTTTGGTCTCCGTTGTTATTATTTGCTCTTGTTTGAGTTCCAAAATCCTGACGAAATACATGTATTCTGTAATTTCTTTTGCTTCTCTTAATTTCTGCCGTAGTGCTTTAACCTCTTGTTCTTTTTTTGTTCTTGCTTTGGTCAGAGAAATAATTCAGTGGGACAAAGATTTAATTTCCCCCTCGGTCTTGTCAAGTGAAGCTAGTATTTCATCCACATTATTGCTTAATTTTTTTCGTCGCTTAATTAGTCTTTCTACATCGGCATCCGTCTCGGGGGCACTTCGTGAAACAATACTGCGGGTTTCGCTCATAGTGCGTGTTTGGTCTTCTTTTTGCTTTTTGCTTTGGACAAAAGGACGACGGAAGCACCTTTGACAAAAATTGGTTGCGCGGGCTTCGGCCAAAATTGGTGTATCGGTCTGGACTAACGAAATTATTATAATTTATTTGTGGTCGTGGTGGCGCTTATTAGGCCGTATGTTGTCCATACTATCTATCTATCTATCTATCTATCTATCTATCTATCTATCTATCTATCTATCTATCTATCTATCTAGGTGGAACTTTTCCACCTATCTGGAATTCAATAGGAAGTAGGAATATAAGACAATTTCATATTCTTCAATCATCTCGTTGGATGTTTTCTTTTATCTTGATTAGTTGTGTGTATGTGTCGGGGGTTGTTGCTGTTAGATAGTTCTTGATTTGAGAAATATTCTGAAGTGTTTCTTCTGAGGTTGTTTGTGCTGTTATAAGGTCATTTAAGCATTCGTTCAAAGCCTTCAAAAATTTTAATGTGTCGTGTGTGGTGTGTGTGCGGGCGGTGTGTATTACTGCTTCTGTTTTGGATTTAAGGACGGCATCACATACGCGACATTTTGACATCTCTTATAATTCTAAGACATACTTTTTTAAGCAAGATTTACTGCAAAAATTATCAATCGTATGTAATAGCCCCGTGTCGTATATATAATAAATATCTTCATCTACAAAACAAAGAGATAGCCCGCAGTTAATACATAAATCTGCTCTGCTATTAAAAATATCACCATAAACAAAGCCTTTAATGTGTTCCTTTAAGTCTGTTGGCAGTTTTTTTACAATGTCAGTCATTCTTATTCTTATTTTTCTTTTATAGTCTCAGTCAAAAAGGTTTTGTTCAAAAGTGGCAAAAAATGATCCTATTTTTTGTCAATGAATGAAGTAAGTAAAACTGAAGTTAAGAGAGAAGTAAGCGGGAGGTAAGCGAGAAGTTAAGAGAGAAGTAAGCGGGAGGTAAGCGAGAAGTTAAGCGAGAAGTTAAGCGAGAAGTTAAGCGAAAAGTAAGCGAGAAGTTAAGCGAGAAGTAAGCGAGAAGTAAGCGAGAAGTAAGCGAGAAGTAAGCGAGAAGTAAGCGAGAAGTAAGCGGGAGGTAAGCGAGAAGTAAGCGGGGGTTGGTGTCGGGCGATTAAGTGCTGTTTAGTTAAGCGGGGGTTGGTGTCGGTTTGTTAAGTGTTGTTTAATGTGCTTAGTTAAGCGGGGGTTGGTGTATGAATTGATAATGATAAGCATTTCTTCGGCGGTCAATTTCGGCTTCGGCATATTGTTATATGATAAATGAAACTGATTTTAAAACAATAAAGTAAGCGGGGAGTAAAAATGAAGTAAAAGGCATATTACCCTTCGGGTGTGGCAAACGGGATTTTATTATCCACTCCCACATAGTAAACCCTTTTTACACCTTTTTGTTTTTTCAGAAAAAAATCGGGGCCCATCGGGAAATTCACTTCCTAAAAAAAAAGATCCCGCAGGGCCCCTCATTCACATACCCTTAAAAAAAATCGGGGCCCATCGGGAAACCTCATTCACATTTACTTCCATCTTTTCACTCGTGCTTAATTTATTTTCTTCTTCAACAACTTCCTCCTGTGGTGCCTTTGCTCCTAAAACGGGGATAAATTCTTCATTTTCAACGCTTGAAAATATCGCATCGACTGGTGTATTTAGATAATAATGAGTTTGTTTTTTATTCGTTGCCACTATTGCCACGCCGTAAGTGTCTTTTAAACTTCCATTTATGAAATTTAACTTTTTTTCAAAAATGAAGGTTCATTTGGATTGAGTTTTGATAAATTCACCATTTTCTCCTTCTTCTTATTCAACACTTTGATAATGTGCTCTGGATTGCTCATATAGTTTAAATTTTGACAAGTTATTTAATAGTTCTGTGCGGTTCAGTATCGTGTTGCGGTCGTGAAATGATTTATATCCCGTATCGCTAAATATCCCGCATAATAACTTCTGTTTCTCGTAGTTGTATTTATTAGACATTGTTTTAAACACCTATTTTTCGGGGTCTATGTTTCTTTTTCCTTTTTCTTCATCAACCTCTTTTATTGCTTGGTCATACTCTCTCTTTATTTCTTTTTCTTTTAATTTCTCTAAGCATTTTTCAATACTAAATTCAGGTTCTTTATAAAACCTTGATAAATTTTCGTATTGATTAATAAGCAGTTCGTTGCTATAATTCAAATACCACCCCGCATTATTTGGATATTTACTTAATTTAAATTTTCGTTTAATCCAATACTTCTTTAATTTAATTATATCCATTCATTCAATTTCTTGCTGATTAGATTTTATTTTTTTCCTATTTTTTCCATTTCATTCGTCGTTATTTCGGGGGTTTTTTTAATTCAATAGCCTCTTTTTCATCTACTTCATTAGATACAACTTGTAATTCCTTATTAACTGCTTTTAATTCGTTTTGGTCTTCTGGTAATACTTGAATGACATTGTTCCCGTATGTCATCTGTTCTTTAATGAAATTATGTATGTATTCGTTCTTGTCCGCATTATCTTCCGCTTCTAGTTCGGAAATTAACTTTGGATACGGGTGATTATAAAATGTCGGCATTCCTGTGTCGCTTAAGTAGTAATCCGTACACCGATCCCTCATTTCTTGGAGAAGATTTTCGCGGTCGTTCCCCATATGTTGTAATATGTCTTTTGGATTTGTTGGACGATTTCCGCCTCGCATTGTAATATTAACGAATATTTCGCTGTCTTTTGGATATCGCACACGTCGGAGCATTTGACACGCATCCCCGCTTGAGTTGCTAGCATTTGAAAACAAGCCATAAACATTATCATAATATTCAGTCTTGGTGAAATTAATACCGCTTTGAATACACGGAGAAGCACATATTAAGTCATATTTCTGCCATTCCGCATTTATATTTTCTATCGCCCTTATCACGGGTTCCTCGGTTAATGTTTCGGTAGTAATTAAAATGCCTTTGATATTTCGCCCTTTGAGTAAATACTCATAAAATTTCTTAATGGTGGTTATGTTATGATTAGAAGCCAAATAAACCTGTTTCCCTTCGTCCAACTTCCGCCCCGCATCTTGTAAAATTTGCGTATCGTTTATTGCCATCTTAATGACCTGCGGTTTATGAAATTCTCGGCTGTCATTTACAATAATTTGTGTTTCTGTTTCGTCCGAGCACATATTCCGCCATTTCTTTATATCTCGTTGTTTTAGGTTCGCACTTAAACAAATGATTTTTCCGCTTCCCTTAATCATCATTCTAAGTGTCGCATAATTTCTATGAGCACACAGATTGTTTTTGTAAGTTTCCGCATTTAAATGTCTTATTGCCTGATCGGCTTCATCAATAATAATCAGTGTTGGTTTATCTGTTCCCCATCGTATATGTTGAAGGCTATCTAATTGACATATAACCCTATTTTCAGTTATGAATTCCTTATGTTCTTTCTTGAGATAACAAAAGAAATCAAGTTCTTCAAAATCTTTTTCAGTCTGCCGAGCCAGTGCCTGCCTCATTGTTATAACTAATATTTTACCTTCTGGATACTTTTCTATATGCCCTTATCATATTAATATCAATAACGACCACACTTTTGCCCGTTGCTAGATTTGACCTTATACCGATTAATACCTTTTTCTGGTCCGTGTTCATCGTGTCCATAATAAGTCCATCCACCCCGCACCATTTCGCCCGTGTCACGTTGTCTTGGTTTCTGCTGTTTCTTTAAAGCCCTGTATTATCTCGTTTATCAGTCCCTCCTTTTTCTCCGTTAGTTTGTCTATTATGTCTTTGTTTTTCCGCTTTGACAATACAAACAACGGGACCAAAGGCCCTTTCGGGGGCTTCCAACACGAATAAAACATAGTTCCGTTGTAATGTACTACTAATACCCGTTACTCCACCTAGACAATTTACCGGTAATTTGGATAGTCTTAGTCATAGGCAGGTTCATAGGCCGGACAGTTATTAATACCTTTATAACTGACAAGGACACTTTCTAGAGTATTCGCGAATCATAGTCTGGAATGCCTAGAATCAAATGAGTATTACCATTCTGTAAAGGTCATAACATCATAAATTTGTGTGACCCAAAGTCATTAAAAGTCTTTTCTTCGGTTATCAGGCTATACCCTTAGCGGGGTAGCTTCCCTAAACTCTGCGTTTGAGTGATAGATTACTTTGGTTATGAGCCTTGTCAAGGAGGCAAGCGTGCCAAAGCACGTATTGAGTCAAGTGCCCATATTCGAGGGCAACGACCAAAGCTTTTGGCCTTGGTCAAGCAAGTTTCAGAAGCACATGCAGGGGATATCTGTCCACGTGGCAGAGATGGTATCTGTGGCATTAGCCGACCCAGCTAAAGCCAAAAGGGATTTTCCTTACGACGAAGCAAGGGCTAAGACGGCAGAAGACTTAGAAGAGCCCGACACGCCCATAAGTGATAGTGAGGAAGATGAAGAGTCAGACACCTCTCAGAGAGGAAGACAGAGACCCCAGACAAAGAAAGAAGATATCAAACAGCCAGAAGGTTGGGATAAAATGACAGCAGAACAAAAGAGAGAGTGGAAAGAGAAAGAAGCAAGGAAAAAGAAAAGACAAAGTATGAAACAACACACAAGAAGAAAGACAGCTATCCGCAAAGAGAAGAAATATTATGAAAGGATGAAAACTTTGCAGTTATGTCTGTCTGTGGCTTTTTCCAAAGACAATGTATCTAATTTCCTGCGAACACAGAAGACGAAAGGACCCATTGAAGAGTTGATAGTAGTAAGAGATCAATGGGGAGGCATTTCCGGAGCAGGTAGATACATGTTAGAGGAAGAGTTTGAGAGAACGAGACCAAGGGCAGGTCAGAGGTATATAGACTGGCTAAATGAATTTCTCGCAAAGAAAATCCAGCTTGAAAGTTTACGTGGGGCGCCATTTTCCGATGAGGAAGCAAAGAGAAAGCTATTTAAGAAATTGCGCTACCATCCAGCTTTCGGGGATAAATTTCAGGTTGACCACTATGATCTCCCGGCCAGACTAAGACCAAATTTCTCGGAACTATGCGAAGCATCTAAGGAAAGATGGTTAATGTGGGAAGAAAAAGAAAGACGTAACAATTTCCGTGAGAAAAAAACCCAAATTCGCAAAGACAACAACAAGAAATCTCGGGATGGCAAGCAGCGGCAAGAGACCAATCTCCTGATGGATAATAAAGGGAAAAGGGGAGACAATAAACCGGGACCAAAGACAGCTCCAAACTGGACGCTCAAAGTCACGTGTTTCGGATGTGATGCCAAAGGCCATACCATGAGATATTGTCCGGTGATTTCGGAAAAGTTCCGCAAAGAAGGAAAATTAAAACGGAAGACAAAGGCACGGAACAAGAAAAGAACGAACAAAAGAACAATTACAAAAACAAAAAGAAACCCTTTCATAAGAAAAAGAAAGCACTCACTTTGATAACAACCGGCAACGACAAAAACGAAGACGAACAAAGTGACTCTGATACAAACGTTGCTTTAATCCATATGGGGAACACTTATGATAAGAGCGATGATGATGAGGAAGAAAGAGAAAGAGATGACGAGCAACCAAGCTCACCTCATCACAAATCTACAAGTCCCCAAGCCCTTTTGAACGATACAAAGACTACACCTAGGGTAGGGAATAGACGTAGTGAGAGTGGAGAAGGACGGGAAGTGCGGTTAGTATCGGCCACCCTACGAGGTCCCTCCTCACTACGGGGAGAAGGCAAGGAAGAGCGGTTAGTATCCGCCACCCCACGATGTTCCCCAGTCACCCCTAACCCTAACGAAACTCCTTTGAGGCTTGAGAGTTCTTACGGAGTCACGCCTGACACAAAATGTGCCGGAATAAACAGACGCAAAAAACCGTGTAATGTTTCCGTTGAAAAATCAAAAGGAAAAGGAATATACGCAAATCACGCGAAACGATTATCTTATGCGAGGTACTGCGGATATCACGCCACACAAGACCCAGACTATCCGGAGTTGGATTTGTCGGTAAGTCCCGTGTTGCGTCCCCCCAAATCTCCTTACTACCCAGACGAACGAGGTCTTAAAGCTGCGGCATCGGAAAAGTCTCATAAAATTACGCAAAGACTCGTTTTCGGGGAATTTGAAACTTTACTTGACACCAAAATTTCCACAAGTCCACAAGTCTCGCAAAATATTCCGCAACAACCACGCAAACATAATCCATTTTCTAGTCTGCGGACCGGCCAGAGCAGAGAAGGGAGAGAAGAGAGTGGAGTGGATGAGGGAGAGCAACGACTTGGGCCCACTTCTGTCAACAAGTTTGGCAACCAAATAGGTCCCACCTCACGACAACTCCAAATCTCTAGTTCTAGACCAATCACAGCACTCCCACCAACACAGACAACAAACACGCAACCCATCAACCCTCCCGTCATAACCTTCAAAGATATAAATGAAATAGCTAAAACGTTGATGAATGAGTGCGTGAGGGGAATGAATGGAGAAGTGATGCGTGTCGTGAGTGGCGAGCTAGAGAGAGATGACTTTTTGACTGACATAGTAAGAGCAATAGAAGGAGTGTACTTGCAGAGAGCAGTCAGACAGAGTCCCATCACTACACCTCCACAACTCACAGAAGAGGGACAAGGTGAGGGTAGAGGAGTCTCTGAGGGTGAACTAGAAACAGAGACAGAGACAGAAGGAGAGACAGAGCATGTACTGATACATGTGAGAAAAAGAGTGATGAAAAAGAGAGACATGACAGTACAGGATAGTGGAGCAAGCACAGACATATCATCCAGAGAAGACAGATTGACGGATGTCGATGAGATAGACCCGGTAGAACTACTGACAGGTAATGGAGAAAGGGAGTTGAGTAAGTCAGGAAGAGCTAGGCTGACTGTGATAGTTGGGAAAGGAAGGCCTAGAGCAGTAGAAAAGAAGATGTTACTCGACACTACCTTACCAGTTAGCATAGTCTCTACAGGACAGATGGACCACAGACACAACAGATCAGTCATCCACCAAAACGGACAGTTAGTAATACTCAAACACCCCATCCACATTAACGAGAGTGACATATTAGTAAGGGGAAGATTAACTAAGAGTATGATATATAGATGGGATGACGAATATGATGAACCATTGAAAGTCAACGAAAGATATGATCCTTTCGCAACAAGGGGGTAGAAGGGGAGGGAAGCCCCACAAATGAGAACAAAAACAAGACAAGTAAGCATGAAGTAAATAAGAGAGAGAAAGAATTACACGTAGATATAGTATTATATGAAGCTTACCCCAGAAAGTCAGACAAACCTAGAAAGATAGGAATCAAGCTTTTTCACTATGCCTGTGGGCATTATGGGTTAACAAAGATGCGCCTATTGGCAAAAATTTTGAACATTAAGTTAGTTGGTGACGAGAGCGATGTGAGATTTTGCGAATCTTGCATGATAGGAAAGTCTAAACGTTTGCCACGTTTTGCAGTTAATACAATAGAAAGAGCCCAAAAGCCAGGTATAATTCTACACATAGACACATCAGGACCGTGGACAACTAGATCAATAGGTGGTAAACGGTATAAATTTTCGGTCACCGACGACTACTCACTGTTCATTCTTGACTTTTATTTAGCCCATAAGAATGAGTTTGTAGATTGCTTAAAACAAGCTGTAGCCTTTTATGAGAGACAGACAGGAAACAAAGTAAAGGAAATTCGCGCAGATCAAGAATTCCATATTCCGGAGGAAGTCATTAAGTGGTGGAAAAATATTCGCTTTATTTGGAAAACCTCCGCGACAAACGATAAAGACGGGAATCCTATTGCGGAAAAAGTGAATGATATTACGGCGGGGCCTGCACGAGCAATGAGATATCACGCTAAATTACCGCCGCAATTCTGGGCAGAATTAGAACACGCAGCAACAACCATTCACAACATACTACCGGCAATTCACGGGGAACGCAAAGGAATTTCGCCTTATGAGCAGCTGTTAGGTAGAAAACCAACATTCTTTCATTTAAAACCAATAGGATGTATGGGTGTGTTACATATACCTAAGACTAAAGTGCGGAAGGGAGAGTACAGAGGGAAAAAGGTGATGCTAGTAGGATATGATCTATTTCGGGAACTATACCGCGTATGGGATGGTAAGAAGATAATTTCCGGAGTGAGAGATGTGAGATTTAATATTCACAAAATCGGTAAACAAGCTCATCCTCCTAAACTAGTGTCGTGGGATAATGATGACTCTGAGGGGGAGAATGAGAATGAGAGCGAGCAACCACACACATCTCCACAAGCGTCACCACCCCAATCACCACCCCAATCACCACCTCAATCACCTAAGTCACCGCACAACGTCAACAACGACCACCCAACAACACACTTTGATGAAGTTGAGGGGGAGACAGAGAATGTTAATATCGATGCGAATGAGAATGAGCATGAAAATGAGCATGTGGAGAGGAATACATTGGATCACAAACATACACGCCTACACACAAGTCCAGAGCCACATTATCCACAACAATTACCCCCAGAGCACAAGATCAAGCCACAAGAGCATACGAATGAACAAGATCCAACAGATCCACTAAAAATACATGAAAGAAGAGCATACGAAGAAAAATCACCACCATCTAAGGGATTAACGTGGGAGCAGAGTCAGAGAGTAACGGAGAGTAACATAATCCCCGGTAAAAGGCAGCGCAAGGCAGTAGAGAGATTTACCCCTAGCAATGAGCCCAAGAGAGAAAAGAGCGAGGCTCAAGAGCTAATAGGTAAGGTAGTAAGAGTGCCCGCGCGTGCATGGGGAGATGGATGGGCGAAGAAAAAGTACGGTGAGGGATGGGAGAGCATAGTACGAGTAGGGGTAGTCAGCAGAGTGAGTGACCCCAGAGATAGACTCGTAGTAAGAGACAGACCTCAGCCCACCCACATAGTTAAGTTTGAAGACGAAGAAGAACGGATGCTGAATTCGGAAATCTTCAAATACTCCGTGAAAGATCCCGAATACCCGTTACAAAGTCCCGCTAATATGTTTTTATGCGATGACCGTATGGTGGCAGATGAGATTCGTGATTTTTATTTGTATGTAGATATCAGAGTACCCAAAGATGTCATAGAGGAAGGTTTGACAGCTAAAGATGTTTTAGAGGGTATGAAAACAGAGCTAAAAGCTCTTCAATCCTTTAACACATACACATGGGTACCCCATAAGGAGGCAAGCAAGGCAGGAGTTAGTAAGATAGTTAGATTGACATGGGTTCACAAAGTAAAGTTAGATGAGAACGGGAAAAAGTTCATAAAGTCTCGTTTAGCTTTACGGGGAGATATGTTAGAACTCGGTGTTAGCTATAACCCAGATCAGCTCTTTGTTCCTTGCGCCGCGCACCATTCACTTTTATTTCTCGCCAAACTAGCTGCCTGGCACAAACACAAACTATACGGCATAGATTTTAAAAATGCATACCTAAATGCTCGTATGAATGACCCTGTTTATGCATATGCGCCAGAGAGTGTAGACAGAGAAGGGCATGAGGGGATGATATGGCGTATAGATGGTGCTTTATATGGTGCACCACAGGCAGGAAGAAGATGGTATGAGATATTAGCACCCAAGTTAGAGGAGCTAGGTTTTAGGTTGCTAGATTCAGACTTATGTATGTTTGTAGAAAATGATAAAGCTTTGAGAGAGGCGATAGTAGGAATATTTCATGTTGATGACTTGTTGTTCACCGCACCTAACAAACAAGCATATGAGCGTTTTGCGTCCGCATTAGAAAAACATTTCCCGCTCAAAAGACTCGGTATTGCCCGTGAATTCAAAGGAATAGAGATAGAGCAATCGAACGGGAAAATAATTTTGCATCAGCGAAAATATCAGCAGCAGATACTAAAAGAGGTAGGCTACGATTCTGCTAAACCCGTTAGTACTCCAGCGCAAGAACATTTCACGGAACCGATGTCGGAATCAGCTAGCTTGCGAAAATTTTCAATTCCTAGTCTAGTTGGTCGTTTGCTATATCTCGCAAAGATGACAAGACCCGATATAGAACAAGCACTAAATTCGGCAAGTGTCATGCAAACTATCGATAAGGGAATAACTTATGCGATGTTAGGCAGAATCTTTCGTTATTTAGTTAACTCTTATCGAGGTTTAGCTTACCATGAGCCTAAGTCAGAGCAAGAAGGGCAAACCTATCCAAAACTTTCCATGTGGCCCGACGCGGCTCACAAAGTTTGTAAGAAAACAGGGAAGTCCCGCACTGGATTCGTGATCCTATGGGGCAGCGATCCAGTTGCATGGTTATCAAAGCGACAGAGTCGCATCGCCCTGAGTTCCAATGATGCTGAAATATTTGCAGCAACTGAGTGCATTAGAGAGGAACTTGCACTAAAACACATTACACAAGAACTAAACATAGCCCAAAAGAGCCCGATAGAATTATTCGAGGATAACTCTCAAACAGTCTTAGCGGCAGAGAGGGGTATGTCAAGTAATAGAACTAAACACTTACCTTTAGAATTACACTTTATGCACCACCTACAGAGAGACGGTGAGATTAAGTTTGTAAAAGTAGGTACGAAGAAGCAGATAGGTGATGTAATGACAAAATATTTACCGAAAGAACAATTCGAGTATTTACTTAACAAATTTACGGTAAAGCTCAAGTAATTTCGGGATTTGCGTGTCCACTCACCTATATTTGGTTTGAGTGTTTTGTGCAGTTTGTTGCTTGTTGCAGCAGCTTTGTTTTGCGCAGGGGTCACGAGCCGTCGAGCCGAGGCTGGGTAGCCGACTGCCACGCAAGGCCGGCAGCCGCGAGGCTTTCCCTGGCTAACTTAGCAATTTAAATTCTTTCTATCATTCTTTCTGTCCTAGAATAGGAAATCTAAATTTTTTTTATTTTGCTACCCTCTACGGGAAGCGCTTGCAAATTTTTGAACACATACATACTTCATACATGTTACTGCATGACTACACATATATACATACATAGAGGATGTGATGTAAATGGAAGTTGATATTTAACCTTCGGGTAACCCATAACTGATCCTCAACACCATTTTTTTTATATTTACACACTAATATAGCCTATGACTTGCGACTAAGGGGGAGCGTTGTAATGTACTACTAATACCCGTTACTCCACCTAGACAATTTACCGGTAATTTGGATAGTCTTAGTCATAGGCAGGTTCATAGGCCGGACAGTTATTAATACCTTTATTACTGACAAGGACACTTTCTAGAGTATTCGCGAATCATAGTCTGGAATGCCTAGAATCAAATGAGTATTACCATTCTGTAAAGGTCATAACATTATAAATTTGTGTGACCCAAAGTCATTAAAAGTCTTTTCTTCGGTTATCAGGCTATACCCTTAGCGGGGTAGCTTCCCTAAATTCTGCGTTTGAGTGATAGATTACTTTGAGTTCCGTCTGGATTTATTCATATATAATCGATATTGTCTGCCGTGTGTGTTCTTTTATGAGTAAAACAAAATAACGGCTTACATCGCTTTAAGTTTATAAATATTTGTCCTTCGCTGTCCGTTTCAACTTTTTGAATTCCATTGTTCGCCTCTGCTATTTTCGGGAGAAATTGCTTTAAAGCACCTAAAGCACGGCTTATGTTATCGTCATTAATATCATTATAGCCCTCATACCGCTTTATTTCGCTGACATCATAAGTTCCAATATGAGACACGAGACATTCGTGAAAATTATCGCGGGTCAATGGTTTATCAATTCTAATAAATGGTATTGTTTCCCCCTCCTTGCTACATAAAGGTAGTCTAAACAACTGACGGCGGTCGTGGTTTCTATAGACACCTATATTGCATAAAAACTCTTTATCGTTTTCAATGATTTTTTTAATCTCCATTCCGTCCTCATATATGGCCCCGCTATTATCAACCATATGAAAGGACAATCTCCATTTTTTATTTTTCTTTCTGGACCCGTCCATAATAGCAATATCAGACATTTTACATTTCGCTACCCGCATAAAGTCCTTTTTACATTTTTCTAAGAAATCCGTGCGGGCCGTCATCATTTCCTTTTTCGTTTTGAAGTCTCTTTCCAAATCCACATAAAACTTCACACCCCCCGCCCAGTCCTTCATAGCCTACAGGATTATTTCGGGCCGTCAGGTAATCATATAACTCGCCGGCCGTGTATTCTTTGAAGTTGTCCGTGGTTGTTTCTAATCCCGCATGAAATTTTATGTGAGTTCGTTTCAATTTTAATTTTTTGTTAAGTTTTTTATCGTCCCCACCATATACAGGGGCCCCGTCCCGCCCCGTCCCATCAGTCGCACCATCAACCATCTTTTTTTTATATCTATCTGAATATACTTTATTAAAAAATAAATAATTAATTGATATACATACCTTTAACAATTATTTTAAATGATAATTTGAATATTGATTTAAATAATTAATTTATATAGAAATATATATAATATAATATAATATGACTGACGACAACAAACCCGACAGCACCACCAACGGCACCGCCAACGGCACCGCCCCCGAGCATAACACTCCCGAGCGTTAAAAACGCGGTCGCCCAAATAGTATTATTAATAAAGGCCTTGAAGCCCCGCTTCCGTTTAAAACCGAAGTAAAAAACGGAATTTCATATTATCACGCATATGTCCCCCGTAAAACGAAAAAAGGTAAAATATTATATTATCGCCATACCACCACATATGAGCACGTTATTGACAGGAAAAAGCGGGCGGTTTATGGTAAGCCAAATTATATTCAAAAAAAGAAAGCCAAAACAAACCAAATTAAAACAACACTAAATGAAAAACTTGATAATTTCTCACTTCAGGAACTTGAAACGATAAACAGAACTTTCAAAGAAATCAACATGGAAGAAGTTAAAAATTCTATCATTAGACTTCACGGGCCTTCATTGGTCTCCCCCGTATAAATTTAACCAAAAAAGAAACAAGTTTTTTATATGAAATGGTTCCCCTTGTATCGGCGGGGGCTATTTCTTTTTTATATAGAGACGGGAAAAAAGGCGACGAATGGACATTTATATTCAAACACCTTCAGTAATACAAGAAATATTCTATTACCTTCAGTAATACAAGAAATTATTAAGACATACCACGAAGAAACACATTTATATTTATTGTGAATTCATACGAATGATATGTTTTACAAAATTCAACATATAGGGCATATTTTAGGCATTAATTATGGGTTCGGTTCTAAATACTACAAAAACAACAAAGAAATATATAAAATGTTTGACATACTCCGCGGGGTTATGGACACACACATATATAAAAACTTTAAAGATAAGACCTTTTTCGTATTAAACGAAATGAAAAATATAAACCCCGAAAATATCTTTTATTGTTTAAAGGGCCGTTTTAAGTGTGTTGTTCGTGCGACTTAATCAAGCAAGAGGAAAATTAAAGAAATCTTTAAACATTCACGAAAAAAAGAAATAATGGACATTTACAAGAATTTAAAGGGGGCTATGATAGAATTTAATATATATAACTCAAAGGAATATATAAATAAAATAAATAAGCATATTTCCACGATTGAAGCCTTTTTAAATGGCCCTCTTGTCATATACAAATGAATTGAAAATTCATGTTATATAACAAAAATCACGAGTGATTTTTTCATATAATTTTAAGTCATATCACGAAAGAAACATTTAAGTGTAATTTCCCGCCTTATTTCAGTATGAAAACCGCCTCCTTTAACTTTAGCCGTTCTTAATAGTTTTACGGGCTCTGTGTCGTCGTCCCGCATTAACTGCTTATAAATCCAAACGTCCTCAGATTTGTATTTAAGATATTTTTTGAATTCTAATTTTTTTATAAGGGGCTCTAAATTATCGGGTATTTTTTCAACCACTCCATAAAGGGTGTTTTCGTCGTGCTGTCGTGATATTAACAATATTTTATTTATCGTTATATTAAATTCTTTAAAGATATGTTTTTTATCGTTCCATATTTTCCACGGGTTCCCGCTTTCTCTTATGTCGTGAAACATTTTGAATATAATTTTTATGTCGGTTTCGCTTCCATAGTGGCCGTCGGCTGTTGTTATCTGGTAAGCATAACCCCGCTTACATGTAGCATTTTTACCACATTGAAATCATTTTTTACCATAGCCCGCATAGAGTAAAACTATATTGAAAACATCCTCATTTAATCCCGCTTTGGCTTCTGTCAATATAGACTTTTTTTTAATTCGTCATTGTTTCGTATTCGGCACAATCAATTATAATGTTATTAATTCTGGCTTGAATATATAATTGTAATGTGTCCAAATATATTAAAAGTCGGTCGTCGTCTTCCGTGTCTATGGTTTCAATAATTTTATTGAATTTATCTGCTATAGTTGGCTGTGGTATAGACGACATACCCCTCTATATAGTCTGGTCTTATATATATAAATAATTTTAATTATCGTTTTCTGTGTCGTTTTCTGGGGGCTCAGGGCTTTTTACTTGTCTTAAAAATTAAGCGGAGTAAATATTATGGTGCAGTGGTTTGTATTTTCCGCCATAAATGTTATAGTGTCCCCTCGCACGATACGGCGGGGCGGTGTGGGTTCAATTTCCAAAGCCTCGCAAAATTCGCCGACCAAATCAAATAATTTGTTATTAAAGGCTTTTGATAGGAGTATATCCGCCCCTTGTCTTTTAGCTTCCCTTAAACAGGACCTATAACGGCTGAATAATATTTCAATTTCGTTTTCTGTCATTTCTGTCATTTCGTGTAAGTAATCTATTTTGTCGCATAGGTTATTTATTTGACTTTTTTTAGATTTCGCGCATTTTTTACATACATTATAACCTTTTTTGAATTTGCTTCTTTGTTTGTCCATCCCGCATTTTAGACAACTCTTTAAAACTAGGTCTTCAATGATATCCGACATATTTGTATATAATAGAGAATAAACTTTAATAAACTTTTAATAAACTTATTAATGTAATGTCTGCCGTTTTGCCCCTCTCTTCGCGGTGTAAAAAGGATATAGTAAGCTCCGTTTTGGGTGTTAGCGGGTTGCCGATAAAATCTTGTCTGAAATGTTATATTTACATAAAGGACATTAACAAAAGGAAACGGAAACAATACAATAAAAAGCATATCAAAAAAGGAAAACAAAGAAGGCGGAAGAAAAAGAGAAATCAAAGACGGAAGAAAAAGAAAAATCAAAAGACGGAAGAAAAAGAGAAATCAAAGACGGACGACGACGACAAAAAAATCAATATTTGGAAGTGGTAAATTAATAAAAAAATCCTTTATTTCAAACAATAAAAAATATAACTTTATTGACACCCCCGCTGAAAAAAATAAAACTCATTCTGTTTTAATGACCTCTGATAGGCTCTTAATTATGGAAATATATTATTTATATGAAGCGGTTAAAGAATTATATGAAGGAGACAACCCGCCCGCCCTTGCTTCGCCCGCCTTGGATTTGCTATATAGTTATTTAGAAGAAGCATCAAAAGCACATAAAAAGGGTATTCCGTGGGCTATGAATAACCATAAGGAAATTAAAGCACATATAAAGGAAATCAAAGAATCTTTATTTACTAGTTAAATAAGCCCCGGCTCCATTTCGTCCATATATAACAAGTATGGCTCGTTTAACTTTTCCTTTTTTTCTCGTGTTTTTGCCTCTGGTTTGCTTGGCGGGTCTGGTTCGCCTTGCTGGCCTTCTGGTTCGCCTTGCTGGCCTTCTGGTTCGTCTTCGTTGTTTTCCGGTTCGCCTTCGTTGCCTTCGTCTTGTTCTTCTTCGCCTTGTTCTTCTTCGTCTTGTTCTTCTTCGTCTCCTTCTTCGTCTCCTTCTTCGTCTTGTTCTTCTTTGTCGCTGTGGTTCGCTGGCTGTCTTTCTTTTGTTTGTCTTTCTTTTATTTTTTGGTTTAATAGTGCCTTATATTTGCTTTAATTCCCTGTTATTTTCTCGTAATCGGCTTATAGTTTGCTGTGCCTGATTTAGTTCTCCCTCGGTTCGCTTGTTTTCCTTTCGTGCTACAACTAAAAGGGCTTTAGCCGTTCTTAAATCTTTTATTTGTTGTTTATTTGCTTCATATCCCACCGTAAGTTGTTTATAATAATCAGTTCTTATAAGTTCCATTTCTTCGCCTTCCTCGCCCCGGATTGAATACAAGGCTTCATTTTCCCCTTAATTTCTATCATATTTATCAATGTCTTTTTCAACAACATCACATTCATATTTATCTTTTACCCGATAAACGAATTTACAAAACATCATTATAATTTCGTCTAATTTCCTTTTTGTCTCCTCGTGGTTGTCCTTGGGCTCTGGTTTATGGGTTTTTATGGTTCTGATTAAATACCCGTCATTATTGGCCTTTTTGTCGTGTGTGCCGATTAAACAACCAAAGCACCGCCCCCCGATATTGTCCCCTGATAATTCATATTTATCAATATGTTTTTCTATCAATTCCCGCACATATGCCCGCCGTGGTTGCTTGCTTTTTTGCTTCCAGTTTCTTTGTCCCCGTCGTCCATTTCGTCGCCTTCTTTTTTGCCGTCTCTATATAAAAAAGAAATAGCCCCCGCCGATACAAGGGGAACCATTTCATATAAAAAACTTTTTTTTTTTTTTTTTTTTTTTTTTTTTTTTTTTTTTTTTTTTTTTTTGTTAAATTTATACGGGGGAGACCAATGAAGGCCCGTGAAGTCTAATGATATAATTTTTAATTTCTTCAATATTGACTTCTTTGAAAGTTCTGTTTATCGTTTCAAGTTCCTGAAGTGAGAAATTATCAAGTTTTTCATTTAGTGTTGTTTTAATTTGGTTTGTTTTGGCTTTCTTTTTTTGAATATAATTTGGCTTACCATAAACCGCCCGCTTTTTCCTGTCAATAACGTGCTCATATGTGGTGGTATGGCGATAATATAATATTTTACCTTTTTTCGTTTTACGGGGGACATATGCGTGATAATATGAAATTCCGTTTTTTACTTCGGTTTTAAACGGAAGCGGGGCTTCAAGGCCTTTATTAATAATACTATTTGGGCGACCGCGTTTTTAACGCTCGGGAGTGTTATGCTCGGGGGCGGTGCCGTTGGCGGTGCCGTTGGTGGTGCTGTCGGGTTTGTTGTCGTCAGTCATATTATATTATATTATATATATTTCTATATAAATTAATTATTTAAATCAATATTCAAATTATCATTTAAAATAATTGTTAAAGATATGTATATCAATTAATTATTTATTTTTTAATAAAGTATATTCAGATAGATATAAAAAAAAGATGGTTGATGGTGCGACGGATGGGACGGGGCGGGACGGGGCCCCTGTATATGGTGGGGACGATAAAAAACTTAACAAAAAATTAAAATTGAAACGAACTCACATAAAATTTCATGCGGGATTAGAAACAACCACGGACAACTTCAAAGAATACACGGCCGGCGAGTTATATGATTACCTGACGGCCCGAAATAATCCTGTAGGCTATGAAGGACTGGGCGGGGGGTGTGAAGTTTTATGTGGATTTGGAAAGAGACTTCAAAACGAAAAAGGAAATGATGACGGCCCGCACGGATTTCTTAGAAAAATGTAAAAAGGACTTTATGCGGGTAGCGAAATGTAAAATGTCTGATATTGCTATTATGGACGGGTCCAGAAAGAAAAATAAAAAATGGAGATTGTCCTTTCATATGGTTGATAATAGCGGGGCCATATATGAGGACGGAATGGAGATTAAAAAAATCATTGAAAACGATAAAGAGTTTTTATGCAATATAGGTGTCTATAGAAACCACGACCGCCGTCAGTTGTTTAGACTACCTTTATGTAGCAAGGAGGGGGAAACAATACCATTTATTAGAATTGATAAACCATTGACCCGCGATAATTTTCACGAATGTCTCGTGTCTCATATTGGAACTTATGATGTCAGCGAAATAAAGCGGTATGAGGGCTATAATGATATTAATGACGATAACATAAGCCGTGCTTTAGGTGCTTTAAAGCAATTTCTCCCGAAAATAGCAGAGGCGAACAATGGAATTCAAAAAGTTGAAACGGACAGCGAAGGACAAATATTTATAAACTTAAAGCGATGTAAGCCGTTATTTTGTTTTACTCATAAAAGAACACACACGGCAGACAATATCGATTATATATTAATAAATCCAGACGGAACTATGTTTTATTCGTGTTGGAAGCCCCCGAAAGGGCCTTTGGTCCCGTTGTTTGTATTGTC
>WBZZ01006096.1:0-21188 GCA_019918135.1 Paulinella micropora
CAATCCAATGAGACCCGCTTGTTGTGATTGTCCAAATTCATAATAAATCCGTATCGCTTTCTGCTTCCGGGCTTCAACTTGTAGATTTCATCACTGGCTATTGCTCCGAGATACCATCCATATTTTTTCATTATGTCGTCTATTTCATAGTCATTAGTCCCCGCCCCTCACCCTTGCTGGTGGCTCCTCTGGCGTGGCTCCTCTGCTGTGGCTCCTCTGGCTGTGGCTCCTCTGGCTGTGGCGTCTCCGCAGAACTGTCTCGGGTATTGTCTCTGGCTCTGGTTGCTGTGGCGTGGCTCTAATGGTGGGGTAATCGTAGGTGGTATGGTAGGCTGCGGCATTCCCTCATCAATATTTAAATCCGTTGAAACTTGTTTATCAACATTTGGGTCTATTGTCATTTTGCTAGTTAGAGTTTTTATAAAATCATGTTTGTTCATTGTGTGTTTCCAATCTTTTGTGGGCTAAGTATTTTTTTATTTTCGCTATTGAAAATACTTTATTTATCATTTCGTCCAATGTATGGTGTAATTTTCTACCTGCCCCTCCTTGTTTCCCCATATACTCATCATACTTAGCATAATCTGCTATTTTCTTTTTTATTTGGTCCTCTTCGGTTCCTACATCAAATATTAAACCTTTTTATCATAGCCATAATCCATTTGATATTTTCTCTATGTTTCAATTTTGTATGTCCGTCCATTTCAAGTTTCCTTTTTAAGGCTCGCGATAAATCAACGATTTTTATTTCTGGTAAATACTTTTTTGATAAGGCATCTTTCATTGTTTGGTTAAATTGTAAATTTTTTACATCATTTTCCTTTTCTTCCCTTTTTTTTCTTCTTGTGCTAGTGCTTTCCTCATATCAGTCAGATTTATATGTTTCTTTTGCAATAATTTAATACCATCTGCTGTTTTTTGTATCATACTATCAGTCATTTTTTTAATCTCTTCGTCAGTAAAATAAGCAGATTTCAAAAGTTTTATGTTTTCATCTAGTTTGTCTGCGTAGGGGATTTTGGTAGTGGTGATACTGGTGAAGGTGGTTGATTTTTCACCGCTTGTATAAGTTGTGGTTGATATTGTGGCGGTGGTAATGCCTGTATCCTATTTTTTCTATCTTCTTCATATTTTACATCATCTATGAGTTTTTGCTCCCTTCTTAGTTCTCTGGCTTTTTGTTCTTGTCGTTCCTTAATATCTGATAGTTCATTGCGGTGTATCCTTGCTAACTCATCCTGCCTTTCCTTAGCATCTGCTATGTCTTTTCTTTCTTGCCTCTTCTTTTCTTCTTCAGCATCCGCCTGTGCCTTTTTCTCTTTTTGGTCAATCTCATCAATCTTTTCGTATTTCTCCTTTCTGAGTTTGTCTAAGTGGTCATTAATGGCGGTTCTAGTATTTTGCTCAATCTCCGACAAACTCTGGACTTTTCTTAAGTCTTCTTTTCGCTTAGGTGTCCGCTTTGATTTTGGTCTGCTTAAGTATTTCATAAAAAGTTTAACAATTTGAAGTGTGCTCATATCATTTGTTTTTCTTACCGAAATTAAGATAATATTTTTTACCCTTCTGGATAATATACTGCTTCCCGCTTTTATTTCTATAAACCCGCGGTGGACGGACTTTCGCCCTTTTAACATTTTTAGTCTTAGCGACCATTTGATATTTTAGAATTTCACTTCGTGCTACGCACTCTCGCTTATTCTAAAACATCGTTTTTTTATTTTAGGAAAAAATAATGGTCATCGATGTTTTGTGATGACGGCAGTCAGAACAAAATATCTTTAGAACTTAAGGGCACCTCGTCCTCTCTGCTTACCATACCCCAGTCTTGATGCTACAGCACCAACACTACCTGCGTAAGGCACCCCGACACTACTTAATGCTCCCGCAGTCCTAGAGATTAACTTATTACCGCGAAGAAATTTATCAACGGCAAAGACCGTTTTCCCAACTTTTTGCCAGTTGATTTTACCACCTGCTTGTCCCTTGCCTCCTTGCTTCTTCTTGCGACCAGTCTTCTTTTTGCCTCCAGCCATGTTGGTGCTTGAGTTAATAGTTCGTTTGCCGATTGTTGGAATGACTTCAACACGAGTTGTTTTAACTACCATAAAAGATAGTGAAATATATAATACAGAAAAAATAATTATTTAAGATATTTTATTCTGACTTCGTCATCATAAAACATCGTTTTTTTTTTTGCTTTAATGGTTTCGATGTTTGACAATAAACGAGAGTGCGAATAGCACGAAGTGAAATTGTCAAATATCATTTAAATCTTTGTGAGAAATTTTTTCTTAACTCATCATCAACACTTGAGACATAAAGAAAATTAAATCTCTCCTTTGTTGCTTCGTGATACTTTTGAAGAAAGTAATCAAAGTCAAAAGATAAGTCTGAGTGTTTATACACGAGTTCCATTTTGTCCTGAGATTGACCCGGAAATATTAATAAATAGTCTAATTGCTTAATGGCTTCTGGCCGTAGGTCGTTTAAATACTGGCTTGACATAATCACCTTTGATTTATAGTGTCTGTTCTTTTTTAACAAATCACTTACGGACTTGTCTCTTAATCCACTCCCTAAATCATCCAAAACAAAAACAACCTCTGGTGAAATATACTTACTTGGCCTTTCTTTCGCCTCCGCGGCGCTCTGTTTCTTTTTTTCTTCTTTTCCGAAATAAAGAAATTGTGGCTTCTCTATTTCTTCTTTGTCATGTTTTACTTCTCCTTCGTGTTGCTCGTCATGTCTGTTCAGTTTGTCTAACTCATATTCAATGACATTTACACCATCTGATTTAAGAAAGGTATATATTGCCATCGGGTTGCCCCTGTTCTTAAAGTGCTTTACCATTGCTTTATAAATGTAGTCCTTGTGAATTGTTGAAGCAATAATGACAATACGGGTCTTTCTGTCGGTTGTCCGTTTCAGTATTTCAAAGAGTGCTGTCGTCTTACCGCTCTTCTTACGGGCAAGCAAAAATATGTTAGCATACGGCTCATTGAATAATTTATAACCCTTTGCTTTTTTGTTTCCATCCCCCTCTTGTTTTACTGGCTTCACCTTGACATTGTTTATCTTCATCATGATATTTTAGAATTGCGCTTTACTGCCCGACAATATCAAAAATATTGCTTACGCTCTCCGAGCAGTAAAGGGCGTAATCACTCTACGAGATGGTCGTGCTCCGCACTCTCACTTATTCTAAAACATCGTTTTTTTCATTTACAAGAAATTAAATGGTTTTACGATGTTTGTTGAAGACGTAGTCTGAAACAAATATCAGCCTAGAAACTCTAGGCATACAACAATTCTTCCCGCTAAATTTCCTGTGTCAATATTTCCGCTGTCAGTTTCAAGGACTTTAAATGTATATTGTCCGTCAGTCCATCCGACAACACCCAAATTATAACCGAGATTTGAAATGTTTGCTGTGGTGCTATCCGCAAATGTTCCAATAATTCCAATTCTATCCATGTAAAGAATTCTGGTTTTTGTCTCTGTCTGGTCGTTCATATAGTGGATAAACTTAACATTCATTTTGGTTGGTGTGAATGACATTTGAATATTTTTATTAAATGTTTTGCTTCCTCCAGCAAAATCATTGCTCAGAAAAATAATCTTTTGGTATTTATAGTCAGCCATGATGTACTCTATATTAGTGCTAATAAACTTTTTATTAATTAATATTTATGCTCGGACTGCCTGCGACTTTTACTCACGGGTCAGTGAGAAAAAAAGTGAGAGTTGTGCTTATTGTATTCAGAAAGGAATAGAAACAAAATTTAAATGTGTGTATAAGCCTATGAGTGATTGGTGTGTTAGTTTTGATGAAGCCATTCCTTTAATTTGCTCAAATGATGCTATGTGGTATAAAACTCAAGTATATGAATGTTCATTTCTTTGAAGAAGGTGATGGAAGGCAAATGCCAATCAATAGTGTTAGGATTCCGACATAAGTATTAGCAACCTCACAAGGCAAGTTCTTTTCAGATAGTCTTACGATACAAAGGGTTATAATGGAGATAATGATACCCATTTGAAATAAGTATTTAATAAGTCGGCTGTCTGTCGGTCTGTTTTTTATACAACAACAATTCCAGTTATCTTCCAATTCGTGCTCTACTTTTTTTTCCTCAGTCTTTAGTTCTACTTCAAGAACACGAGACTTTAATTCTGGAGTTAGTTCGCCATCCATATCCATAATAGGTGGTGGTCTGTGAAGTCTTTGTATTATTTGACATTATCAATAACGGACACTCTGATTTCTGCTAATTGATTTGCTTGGTCTTGTACTATATTCATGAGATTATTATTTTGTTTTTCTAAATTAACTACCTTTTCTGATAATTGTTGAACGGCCTTAATTAACGGGGCTATAAACTCGGAATAACCTATACCATAACCGACATCACCACTATCAACACATTTAACATCTTCTGGATTAACACTCACGCCTTTCAATTCGTATTCTTTTCTTTGCTTTGGACACGGAACCATAATTGTTTCTTTGATAAAACCGCCAAAATCTAGCATATCCATTTCTGTTAGTATTTCTTCTAATTCCTGTGCTATTAATCCAGTCCTACATTTCTTTTTGTCATCAATCATACGATAGCAAACTGGATTTAACTTATTAATAAAATCTAAGCCTAAGCATTCATTTATATCTTCTTTTTTTCTCCTGTCTGAATATTGAATTGGATTAGACAATACCCATAATTGTCCATCGCTTGCTTTCAAAGACATTAAAGCAGTATTTGAACTATTCTCCCATATGAACCCACTCGTTGAAGAATTATTCACTCTAAATCTAATAGCATAAGAAGTTAATCCTCCGCCTACTCCTCCTGCTGGTGCTGTTCCTCCGCTTAATGATTTATTTGCTCCAGACTGAGACATATAAATCCCCCAGTTTGGATCGGCAACATCCCATACAAATATTCCTCTCGCATTCGTCCCGTCTGTTTGTCCTTGAATTCCTATTTTCGCTCCATTATTAGTTGTGGTTGTTAGTACCCCAGAGTATGTAATCCCCGCACTAGCCGTTATTAATCCTTTCGTCCATAAAGTCCCGTTTAATCCATTCAATGACATTAATAGTTGTTCCCCCGAATTCTCCCATACAAATCCCATTGTAGAATCATTAGCAACCCTAAACCGAAAACTATACGAACTAAAATCATTTCCAGAAACCGCCAAACCATTTGCCAAACTTCTAGTGTTTCCACCTCCGCCAGATGCTGCATAAATCCCCCAACTCGTATTAGTCGTATCCCATAGAAATATTCCTTTTGCATTTGTTCCGTCTGTTATTCCCTGAACTCCTATTTTTGCTCCACTTGTATTTGTTGCTGATGTTAGTGTGCCAGTATATGTAATCCCCGCATTTGCCGTTATTAATCCACTCGCCGTTAGTGTCGTCGTTGATATACCCGCGGTTGAAGTAATTGTAGTTCCCGTTATTGTTCCGCCATTTGTTATATTGTTTGAGTTCATATCTAAGGCACCATAAAACCGCATACCGCCAGCATTGTTAAAACGGACAATGTCAGACGAAGCACTTTTATTATCCAAAAGTTTTGAAATATAAAGTCCCGCCCCTTTTACATCAGATGCTACATTCGTAAATACATAACCTCTTTGGTTCGCGGTTCCGCTTGTAGCAGTATTTAGAGTAAATAAGAAATACTGATAATCTCCTGATGTCTGTGAAAAGAATATATCTCCTCCATTTTGGTTTAATATCCTCGCCCCATTATATGTTATATTTCCTCCATTAGTGATAGTTTGATTATTAAAATCGGCATTGTTCGTTAAAGTTAGATATTTTATCACAGTGCTCGCCCCATTAAATGTTTTACTTCCTGTTATGGTTTGGTCTGTTGATAGTTTCACATTTTGCCCGTCCAATGTGTCCGCATACCCTTTTGTCGCTCCGTCCGTTGCTAATGTCGGAGTTCCAAGGTTGGCTATTTTGCTACTATTACAATCTAGCCCCGAAGCATTTACCCAACCGACAATCGTCCCGTCAATAATAAAACTTATTTTTTTCGCAGAAATTTCAAAGTTGTAATATGTTGCAGTTTTCATATCCAAACTAGCAATTGACCCGATATTACTGGTAGAATTGAAAACGATAAATGTGCCCTTTGTTGTTGAATTGATTGAATTTCCCGTTATTTCAACACCACTGCTATATGTCTTAATTCCTGCTATAGTTTGGTTTCCTGTTAGTTTCACATTTTGCCCGTCTAATGTATCCACATAACTTTTATTTGCTCCGTCCGTTGTTGCTGATGGTGTGGCTAAGTTTGTTATTTTATTGTTATTCAAAGATAGTGTAGTGCCAGTTGCGGTTATAATTAAAGTATTCCCCGAATATAACTCAACATACGACCCCGTTATTTGTATCGGATACCAAGTCGCTGTTGCTGTCTTTTGTGCGGCAATCATTCCTATTTTTGTATCAAAGGCTATGCCAATACCATCAAAAGTAGTAGGATTGGACGAACCACTTACTTCTAAAGTTGATGTAAATTTTTTATTCCCTGCTATGGTTTGGTCTCCTGTTAGTTTAACCACCGAAGTGTCAAGAGTAGAAACATCCACACCATCAACAAGATTCACATTTGTTATGCTTTGGCTTTTCATATCAATACCCGCACTAGCATTTATTATACTGCCAAATGTTTTTATTCCTCCTATGGTTTGGTCTCCTGTTAGTTTAACCACAGAAGTATCAATGGCAGAAACATCCACACCATCAACATTGCCTACATTCGTAATCGCAAAACCACCCATATTTAAACTGCCCGTCATAGCCGTTGTGCCGTCTTTTGCTAATTTTGTATCGGTATATGCCTTCGTTGAAGCATCACCATCGTTGAATGGTGCTGGAAGTCCGCTAATTGCTGTTGTGCCACTAAAATTTAAAATATTGCCTGTCAATGTTATCCCACTCCCCGTGGTAGAAGCAAGAAGTATGGAAGAACCAACAATAGATAATGGATAGCCTGTTGCTCCACCTGCCTCCGACGAATAAATAGAACCCATATTATTGTTGTAATTGAAGAATAACTTACCTGTATTTAATGGATTTGATCTTTTACACCCAAATAAGTAGTAAATATTTTATTCCCTGTTATAGTCTGGTCTCCCGTTAGTTTAACCACCGAAGTATCAAGAGCCGAAACATCAACACCATCAACATTACCGACATTTGCTACATTAAAACCCCCCATGTTTAAATCTCCAAACATCATAGCGAGACCATCCAATCTAAGAAAAGGTGAAGCAACATTTCTCCATTGTCCTGTGCTATAAATGAGTAGTTGGTTATTGGCTGGTGTGCCTGTAATTAAAACATCGCTGTGTGTATTAATTGAACCATCCGCGGACACTTTATCATTATTGTCTTCGTGCTCTGATATCCAAGTATCAACATCTTTGGTATTTAGTAAATTAACTCCCGTTATGTTCAAATTATCGCCCATACTAATATTACCTGTTTCATCCACATTTATCGGAAATGTTTTATTGACCCAGTTTATTGAGTTATATGTTAGATAACTATTCATCGCTATTGGTGCTGTAATGACTACATCTGTGAGTGTATCAATTGAGCCGATTGTTGTATTTCTCCATTTACCATCTACATCATTATATGTTAAGTATTGCCCGACCGTTGGAGCGGATATGTTAGTGTCTATCAAATTGTATAGACTGGTTTGGTGCGGATTACTTGTATTGCTTCTGTGTTGAGTTGAGGCTTTGACTTCGTCGTTGTCCCTCACTCGTTGCTCTGTATAGTATAGATTTTTTCCTTCTTTTATGTCTGTAGTTGATTTGGTAGATAATCTTGTGTCAAATCGTCCGTCAGTGTAATAAAGATTTACAGGGTCGGCATCTTCTGGCACTCTGTCTGTGTTTAAGCCTACGATATTAGTATTAGTAAGGTCTAAGTTAAGTATATCTAGACTATCAACCGCCAACTCATTCAAGCCAAGTAAGGATTTATATTGCGACATATATATTTTAGAATTGCGGTTTACTGCCCGAAGGGCGTAATCACTCTACGAGATGGTCGTGCTACGCACTCTCGCTTATTCTAAAACATCGGAAAAAATTTGAAGAAAAAATTAATTGGAAACGATGTTTTGTGATGACGAAGTCAGAACAAAATATCAATTATATAATTAAATATTTCAATTTTTTTTTGTTAAATTATACTAACAAAAAATATAACTATCTAGTGTGGTATCAATCATCTGTAATCAATGCCGTCAAAGGAAGCATCAAAAGAAAACTGGAAGAAAGCAGTTCAAGCAAATAGAGAAAATGCTGAACGGCGAAAGGACGAATGGGCTCGTGAAAGGCTTCGTAAAAAAGGAGAATTAAAAGAAGCATCAGTGGAAGAACTTATTGGGACTGATGCTGAAGTTATTGTTGCGAAAGAGATACTTAAAAATCCTGAGATTGAGGATGAATCAAGCGAAAGCGATAGCGAAATTGATATGTCTGAGGTTATTGCAAATCATATGCTTAGAAAGATAAAAAAGAATGCCAAAAAGCCCAAGAAGAAAAACACAAAGAAATCACCACAACCCAAGAAGCCAGAGAATGACAGCGAAGAAGAAGAAGAAAGTGAGAGTGAAGAAAGCGAAGATTATGAACCAACAGGCGGAAAACAACGAGGCGGTAAAAAACGAAGCGAAAAAATATCAGTTAATGTATATAACAATACACCAAAGAATAAAGAAAAAAGTAAGGAAGCAGATAAGATTTTTCTAAAGTTCTAATGATATTTTGTTCTGACTGCCGTCATCACAAAACATCGTCTGCGATTAAATAAAAATTAAAAATAAAAAACGATGGTTTAGAATAAGAGAGAGTGCGACAGCACGAATCGCAATTCTAAACTATCATCATGAGTGAAAATAATAATATTCAACTTGCGAACACCGCACAAGAATTATTTCGTCAGACTAAACCGAGGACTAGAGGAACAACAATATGGGCGGACAAAGTATTGGATATGGTCAATATTGATTTAATGGATATGAGTAAGGTTGCTACAAAAAATAAAAATTATAATTTTGCCCTTATTTGGATTGATATTCATAGTCGCTATGCTTACGCAATACCTATAAAGAATAAATTTTCTACCACAGTTTTAGATGCACTCAAGAAATTACCAAAGCCAAAAGCATACATATCAGACAATGGCGGTGAGTTTAAAGGTGCAGTTGGTGAGTGGATGAGAAATAATGGAATTGAACAATTTATGGTTGAAGTAGGTGATCATAATTCGTTAGGTATTGTTGATAGATTTGTTAGAACACTTAGAGAAAGATTACATGTATTATGGGCTTTTAATCGTAATTTTGATTGGATAAGTTATATTGAAGATGTTGTTTATTATTATAACAAGAAAGAACATTCAGCGATTAAGGCGGCACCAATTGATGTGTTTAAAGGAAATGATATAAGCCAACAACATAGATATGTTGATAAATATTTATTTAGTTTCAAAGAAGGAGACAGAGTTAGAAAGTTGAACAAGAAACATATTTTAGAAAAGGGAGGAAAGACATGGAGCAAGCAAATCTACACTGTCAAAGCCCGTAAGGGATACCGGATTGTATTAACAAATGATGATGTTGTACCACCACGTCATTTATTAAAGACTGACGCTACCGACGATCCGGAATAGACAGATATTAATAAAGAACTAAAGCAACTAACTAAAGAAAAGCAAACAAAGCATTTACTTAAAAGAGAGGAGATAGACTCCGCCAACATTAGAACTTCTTCACGACAAAGGAAGAAAAAAGAAATAATGGATTTGTAGTATTATTATTTCTTTGAGTGATAGTCTGCAAACTTGGAATACACAGGGACCTTTGTATGTATGTAGTACCCCTTCACTGCAGGCCAAGAATGAAACACTCTGATAACATTCTTTGAATCGATTGTGACAAAATAAACTTTAGCCTCTCCGGGACTCTTCATGAATTTCGCCTCGACTCTGTTATTCCCCTGCTTAGAGAAAACAATATCTGGTTTCTTGTTATCAGCAACGAACTCTACGAAGCACTTACTTTCTTCGCGGTACTTTAGTGGAGACAGCACTTGGGCTTCGTATAGTTGTATCGCACTAAGAGCACTCGAAACATCCTCCTCTTCGTCTTCATGGCGTGGACGTTTCTCGTCTGGAGTGGTAGGCTCAGGGGTTGGCTCTGCGATTGGCTCTGCGGTTGGCTTCTTCTTAGGAGGCATGGTGCCTGCCACACACCAAAAAGCACAAAAAAACATGTGTGGGCAGTGCCTTGAAGCCGTTTTTTTTTCGTAAATAAAATAATTTTTTTTGTTGCCTAGTAATAAGTGTGCTTTTATGTTGTTGTGAAATGTGTGTCATGTTCATTGATGATAAGTGGGCAGGTAGGCAGACAGCACAGATCACACAACTATTTTTTACTCCACTCGGGCTCTCAATTCATTAACATACAATTTATATTTAACTATCACTTCATCAAATGTATCACCTTTTTCAATTAAATTACGTGCAAAATTTTCCTCTTGGCGAGACATTGGAAATTTATTTTTTTCTAACCACTTTTCCAAAAATGCTATTTCTTTATTAGTCTCTTTTTCCTTTCTAAGTCTCTGTCTCTTAACTTTTCTCTCCTCTTCAATTCGTCTTTTGTCTTGTTTTAGTTCCTCATCTCTCTCATAAACTGCTTCCAGTCTTGATTCAACATCGCAAAGTTCTTGTTTCAATAATCTTATTTTTTTGGACAAGTTTTTCTTCTTAGTTTCCAAAAATATTTTGTCCTTTTTTGTTGTCTTATTTGTCTTGTCAGAATAATAATCAATCCAATTATTTTTTTCTCTTTCTATTTCAAACTCACTTTCGCTAGAAATTTCATTATCCTCTTTGGCTTCATCATCAACAAAGTTGCTCATCTCTTTAAGAAGAACTGCGAGACAGAAAAGTGCTCGGGGATCCAAGAATTCTTTGGTTCTCAGATCACTTTGCGCAAAAAAAACCATGTGATAACATTGCGCTTTGACTGAGGAGAAAAAAACGCAACCGAAGCAAGCACTACACAAAAAATTTATTTTTCTTCCTTCTCGTGGCATAGTGATGGGTGGTGTAATTAGTAAGTTGGTGGTGTTGTTTTGTCATTGTCGGCGGTTCAACTCTTAAGCCATTCCTTCCATCCTTTTTTTTGCTTTTTTTGTAAATTTCTTTTTTTTCTTTTTTTTTTTGCTTAGTATCCGTATGGTAATGTCGTGATCTGGTTTTCTTTTAGAGGTTGAATTACTCTTTTAGTGTAAGTAAATGAAAATATCTTTTGTAAATGCTCTGACGTAATTGTTTTTGTCTTTTTGTTTCTTGTTATTTTGCTGTTGGTGTGTATGATTACATTTCCAGCCTCTGCTACATTCTTTGCTATACACTTTTCTCCTTTTGTTTCTAGTAGGTCTTCTAATTATTCGTATGCCTTTTTAGATAGTTCAGTGTCTTGTACTTTCAATCCATTGCTTATGATACTAAACATATTAACCAAGTTCAATTTTTTACAAGTCTCGTAATTCATTGAAAATCCTTTTAATTTCATTTTGGTTGTTCCATCATTTAGTATGTAGCCGTATGATTTAGGTCCTGCTCCAATAAATGTGGTTATCTTTCTGCTTACCTTCGTCTTTTTGTCTATCAATTCGTCTGTCCATTGTCCCAATAAATCACCAGTCGGTATTGTTGTCTGTCCTTCTTTCTCATCTACGGAATAAATTACGCTGTCTGTGTCGTGATATAACACTCTATTACCTAATCTGTCCATCATATCATACAATCTCATTTGCGCATGTGCTGTTGTAAATAGTGCTACACAGATATTTGTATTGTAGGGGTCAGATACTGCTACAGTCCTCGCTTCCTTTGAGAAGAGAGAGAGAGAGAGGCAGGCCGCGTATTAAAAATTCGAGTTAAAAAAAAGGGAAAAACTATAGCGGCATGTTTTTTATTCAAAGTGTTTTGCACCAAAATTTCTTTTAATCAACCTAAAAAAAAACAACGTGGCTAGCCCGGCGGAGGATTACGAGTAGCAACCTGGTCCGACTCTGCACTAGGGGACAGCAAAGATTCGGACAAATCGTCCTCGTCCTGGAAAGGCGTGGCGGGGCCCGCAGCGGCGCGGGGCGGGAGCTGGCACACCCAGTCGCCCTCTACGTACAGGCCTTTCGTGGCCTTCCCCCCGGGCGCGCGCCCGGGCGCGCTCTCCTGCCCCCTGAATTCCCGCTTGAGGCTCAAAAAGGCAGTGGGCAAGGGCGCGGACGACGGCGTAGACAGCCCCGCCAGCTCGTCCACGCACGCCGAGTTCCAGTGCGCCGCCAGGCCGTGCAGCCTGTTCTTGGGCGCTTCAAACGCGCAAACTTCGTAGTGGGGGGCCGCATAGTCCGGCGCAGGCACGTACAGGAAATCGCCCCCGGCGAGCACGGTCCCCGGCACGCCGAGCCGCAGCTTTTCACCGACGAGGCCCAGGAGCTCCTGGCTCAGCTTCTGCGTCGGCGCTATAGTCACGGGCCGGCCCGCCCTGGCGCAGATGTTTTGTAAGTACGTGAGGGCCCTCTCGATCTGCGTTTGTCCGGGTTCCTGCAACAGGTCATGGACCGGCTTGAGCCTGCGGCGGTACAGCTCGACGCAGGCCCCCGCCCACTGATCACTCGTTTGGCGGTCCACGTCGCCCCACAGGGGGTGCTCGGCCACGACATCCAGCAGCCTCAGCACCGGGTGCTGGCGGCGGTCCGGCACCCAGCCGCCGTGTGCGACAGTACACTGTTCTTCTAGCATGGCCAACGCCGAGGGGCTGGCCGAGCAGATCTCCTCCGTGGTCAGCCCGTGCAGACTGCACACCTCGTCCTCTTCTAGGTACAACAAGACCCCCAGGGCGCAGCCCTCCAGCCACCGGGACAGCCTGTGTACCAGCAGCCGCCGGAGCGCCGAGAAGGGCTCCTCCAGCGTGTAGCACGACGACGCAAACAGTAGCAGCTGCACGGACCGGAAGTGCGGCGAAAGGCCGTGCCCGCCGTGCGAGGGCCCCGCCAGGCAGGCGTAGCGCTGGCAGAGCTCCCCGACCCGGAAGTCTGCTTGGGGGTACAGCGCGGCCCGCGGCGCTGTACCATCGTCCGGCTGCTGCTTCTTCTTCTGGCTGCCGGCCTGCTTCTGTTCACCAGCGCGCAGGCGCTTGTCCACCGAGTCCCGCAGCTTCGTAAACATCTTTTGCGTGGCCGGGAGCTCCCTCAGCGGGTCCGCCTGCAGGGCGCCCCTGAGCTTCTCTAACACTTCGGGCGAGAAGTCTTCGCTGCCCTTCCTGCTAAAGTACTGCGCGCCCTTGACCACCCGGTTGTTCTCCATGAGGTGCAGGCGTTTCTTCGCTTCTGCCGGCGGCAGCGGGCCGATGAACATTTTCTCCGTGTCCAGCAGCGCCAGCGGGTACTCGTCGCCGACGTCACAGGACTTCTGCGTGCACTTGTGCCGGCCGGCGGTGTGCATCCTTTCGCAGACCAGCCGGTGCGCGTTTACCGCGAACACCAGCACGAGGTTGTGCGCGCTGACGAACGTGCACGTGACGCAACCGTTCAGGCCGTTCATGGTCTCCGGCTTGCGGAGGGGGGACTGCCTCCCGCCCTGATCGAAGAAGTACTTCTCGTTGGGGTCGAACACGGCCAGGGCGTCGCACAGGCGCGAGACTAGCGAAAGCACCGACTCCAGCACCAGACAAAGCTGGCCCTCGCTCCTGGCCTCGCGCTGCAGCCAGTCGACGAACGTCATTTCGCCGTCGGTAGCCAGGTACACGGTGTTCAGCACGTAGAAACCCGTCGGGAAAAAGTTGAGCGAGCGAGGCAAGCTCTTGTTCGTGCCCTCGGACTTGGGGTCCACCGCCACGTACAGGCGGTTGTCGGACTTGGCGCCCAGGCGGGCCTGGTGCGAGCTAGTCAACAAACCCTGCACCAGCGCCGGCACGCTGGTGCTCACCAGGCCGGCGCGTACGCAGTGTTCCAGCCACGCCATCAGCGGCCCCGCTGATTTCTCGCCCAGGGTTTCGTCGGCCTTGTCCGCCAGGTTCACCACAAACGTGTTCTTGACCACCTGGCGGCACACCGAGTAGCGCGCCAGGCACAGCCGCAGCAGCGCCATGGTGTGCAGGTGGTCCGCCAGCAGCGACGCGCCCTCCGCCGAGCCCTTGGTGAACTCAGTCGTTCGTTCGGGCAGCACGGGCTCGCGTTCCGACCACGACACGAAGTGGCTCTGCAGGGTCGCGCGCAGCACCACGCGGGAGGCCCTGCCCCGCTTCGAGGTCAGCTGGGTCGACGCCAGCCCGTACTCCTGCAGCGACAGGCCTTCGGTGACCAGCACGTTCGCCGTGGGCGACCGCGCCAGCAACGACGGGTGGAGCACAAAGTCCTTGCTCCTGCCGCGTGCGGCGCCCACGAAGTTCTTGCACGACACCTGCGCGAAGTCGCCCCCGGGGATGGGCTGTTCGACGCTGAGGACATCGGCCCGCGCGCCCTCGCGCAAGGTCTTGTGGTTGCGCAGCCGCATGAACTTGCCGGGCGAGTCTTCGCATAGTGTACTAACGCTTTGGAGAAACTCGCGCTCCTTGTGGGTTATGGTCCAATAGCTGTTGGCGGGGAGATTCGTACACAGGCGTGACATGATCCCCCTTGTCTTGGCGGCCCCCTGCACAACAACAACAACAAACGACCAAAGAAACTTCTGGCCCCTTCCGTGCGCCCACATTCTCCCCCCGCCCCTTCATTCGGCACCTTTCTCCCCCTCTACCGCTTGCTCCGAGAGAAAACTTTGGGGGGGGGGGGAAGGGATGAATCCTTTTTTGTTGGTTCTTGGCTACGATGGGAAAAGCCCCCCCCCCCCTCCCCAAGCCGTTGGCTCCCCCCCCCCCCGCTTCCACGCCGCAAATTTGTCTCCATTTCCCTCCGCCGGCCTCCAAGAGGCCGTGCCAAGAACCAGAAACAAATTAAAGAGAGAGAAGGAGCACGCCCAAAAAAGAATGCTACTGTCAGCCGCGCTGGCGACCCTGCACTCTGTCGCTGCCAAGGCTACGCTCGGGTCGGCCGAGGTCAAGCTCTTGCTAGAGCGGCAGAGCGCACACGAGCTCTTCGTGTCCCGTTGGTCCGTCGAGCAGGGGCAGGCCCTAACGCTGCCCGCCATTGTGGTGCCGTCATCTCAGGGCTTCGTGAACTGGGGTGACGGCCTTGACGAGAGCTGCCCAACACCACTGCCGTGCCGGCACGTTTATGCGAGCAGTGGTTTGGTGACTGTCACCTCGACCCTGGCGCTGGCGGGCTGGACCATGCAACAAGCAGAGCAGGCCACGCGCGATTCGCTGGTGGAAATCGTGAGCTGGGGCCAAGTGATTCTGCACCCCTCGAGCGGCCGGCACTTCTACAATTGCACCAGGCTGCAAAGATTGCCGTCCAGCGCGCCCTTGCACACCGACAAGATCACGTCGCTAGAACAGAGCTTTGCCATGGCCCAAGTTTTCAGCTCGGGGGGTTTGGGGTCCTGGGACACGTCGAACGTAATTACGTTGCGGGGGGCCTTTGCCATGGCCTCGGCGTTCGACGAGGACCTGGCTGGCTGGGACGTCAGCCGCGTGCAGGACGCGGGCGGGGCCTTCGTGAGGGCGGCCGCGTTCAACCACCCTTTGCCGTGGCGCACGAACAACCTGCGGGATACGACCGCCATGTTCGCGTTCGCCGCCGCCTTTAACCAACCTCTGTCTACTTGGTGGACTGGCGCGATTACTCGCGCGAACGGCATGTTCATGGAGGCAACCCAGTTTGATCAGGACCTCAGTTCCTGGCGCTTTGGTACTTCTGTCAGCTGCCGCTATTTTGCGCAGAACAGTGCCTTGAGCAAAGAACATTTCCCGCAGGGCATGCCACAAGAATGTGTGTGAAAAGGCGCGCAAAAAGAGGAAAAGGAAGAGAGAAATCGGTTTTTTTTTTGAAATTAAAAAAGAAATGTCGTTGGCGTGTGTAGCATGAACAAAAAAAGAAAGCAACGAAGTAGATCAAAAGGCCAAAAGAAGCACGACGGGTTTCTCTCTCTCCAAATCTACGAACGCGGGGCTCAGATTTTCAATAAGAAAAAGGGCTGGACGAACGACTGCCGACATGAGCCGACGACGCAGAGTGGACCCAGAAAAAAACAGATTGTAGGAAAAAAAACCACACGCACGACATCAGAACTCTCACAGACAACGTTTCCATTCAGAAACGAACACAAAAACCTTTCACGCACGTACACACATGTACGACAAAGTTCAAATTTACTCCTATATTCATCGCAAACTCACACATTACGAAAATTCAGACACACACTTATAACATGTACGACAACAATCACTTTTACACACGACACATTACACATGTACGACAAAATCACACACACGCGACATCACACATTACAAGAATTCACAGACACACACACATGTACGACAAAATTCACACACACACACAACACTTGTACGACTGACAATTTTCACGCACAACACTTGTACGACTGACAATTTTCACACACACACGCACAAACATGTACGACAAAAATCACACACACGACATCACACGACATCACAAATTCACATTCACACGACGATACACACGCACAGGGTAAGGGGGGCCACTACGATGCCAAAATCCATTGAGCATCCCCAATGGGCTCAACATTGTGAATTCACAATGGGCTGCGTGGGGCGGGGAGGAGTGCCGACATGATGCGCGGGTTTTTGTTACACCACAAAAACAGAAAGCGACTATGTGTGTGTGTGTTGTCGATCTGTGTGTATCATTCTGTGCGATTGTGTGTGTGTTTGTTGTCGTTCTGTGTATTCGTGCGTGTGTGTGTGTATCATTCTGTGTGTGTGTTTGTGCGATACACACATGTACGACTGACAAGATTTCACAGACACAAGCATGTACGACAAAATTCACACATGCAAAATTCCACACACGGCATCACACGACACATTACAAGCACACATTCACACGACACATTACAACGCACAGGGTAGGGGGGGCCACTACGATGCCAAAACCCATTGAGCATCCCCAATGGGCTCAACATTGTGAATTCCCAATGGGCTCAACATTGTGAATTCCCAATGGGCTCAACATTGTGAATTCCCAATGGGCTCAATATTGTGAATTCCCAATGGGCTGCGTGGGGCGGGGAGGAGTGCCGACATAATGCGCGGGTTTTTGTTACACCACAAAAACAGAAAGCGACTATGTGTGTGTGTTTGTATGTTCGCACGTGTCGTTCTATGTGTGTTCTATGTATTCGTGTGTGTGTGTGTTTTGTTTGTGTTTGTGTGTGTTTTGTATGTTCTGTGTATTCGTGTGTGTGTGTTTGTGTGTTTGTCTGTGTATTCGTGTGTGTGTGTTTGTATCTTCTGTGTATTCGTGTATGTGTAGTTCTGTTTATTCGTGTTTGTGTGTATCATTCTGTGCAATTGTGTGTGTGTTCGTCTGTGTATTCATGCGTGTGTGTTTTTGTATGTTCTGTGTATTCGTGTGTGTGTTTGTGTGTTTGTCTGTGTATTCATGCATGTGTGTATTTGTATGTTCTGTGTATTAGTGTGTGTGTTTGTGTGTTTGTCTGTGTATTCGTGTGTGTGTGTTTGTGTGTTTGTGTTTGTGTGTGTTTGTATGTTCTGTGTATTCGTGTGTGTGCGTGTGTTTTGTATGTTCTGTGTATTCGTGTGTGTGTTTGTGTGTTTGTCTGTGTATTCGTGTGTGTGTGTGTGTGTGTGTTTTGTATGTTCTGTGTATTCGTGTGTGTTTGTGTGTTTGTCTGTGTATTCGTGTGTGTGTTTGTGTGTGTGTGTTTGTCTGTGTGTTCATGCATGTTGTTTGTCTGTGTATTCGTGTGTGTGTGTGTTTGTCTGTGTGTTCATGCATGTGTGTTTGTGTGTTTGTCTGTGTATTCGTGTGTGTGTGTGTGTGTGTTTTGTATGTTCTGTGTATTCGTGTGTGTTTGTGTGTTTGTCTGTGTATTCGTGTGTGTGTTTGTGTGTGTGTGTGTTTGTCTGTGTGTTCATGCATGTGTGTTTGTCTGTGTATTCGTGTGTGTGTGTGTTTGTCTGTGTGTTCATGCATGTGTGTTTGTGTGTTTGTCTGTGTATTCGTGTGTGTGTGTGTGTGTTTTGTATGTTCTGTGTATTCGTGTGTGTTTGTGTGTTTGTCTGTGTATTCGTGTGTGTGTTTGTGTGTGTGTGTGTTTGTCTGTGTGTTCATGCATGTGTGTTTGTCTGTGTATTCGTGTGTGTGTGTGTTTGTCTGTGTGTTCATGCATGTGTGTTTGTGTGTTTGTCTGTGTATTCGTGTGTGTGTGTTTGTCTGTGTGTTCATGCATGTGTGTTTGTATGTTCGAATGTGTCGTTCTGAACGTGTCGTTCTGTGTATTCGTGTATGTGTGTATCATTCTGTGCAATTGTGTGTGTTTGTCTTCATGCGTGTGTGTTTTTGTATGTTCTGTGTATTCGTGTATGTGTGTATCATTCTGTGCAATTGTGTGTTTGTCTTCATGCGTGTGTGTTTTTGTATGTTCTGTGTATTCGTGTGTGTGTGTGTTTTGTATGTTCTGTGTATTCGTGTGTGTTTGTGTGTTTGTCTGTGTATTCGTGTATGTGTAGTTCTGTTTATTCGTGTATGTGTGTTCTGTGTATTCGTGTGTGTGTGTGTGTTTGTGTGTTTGTCGTTTCTGTGTGAATCATACAGTGTGCACAAACTTGGAGAATGGGAGTGAGACAGGCATTACTGCTTTTAAAAAGAACTGTCCCTCGTCCAACCTAAATCTTTTTCCCATCACTGTATCCCGTTTTCTTTTTGTTTGTTTGTTCCGGTGTTTGAACACTTAGCTAGCCCATGAGAGCTGTTCCCGTGAAGAAAAAGCCCAAGCTCGGACATAAGGGTCTGTTGATGGCGCAGTTGACGACATTACCAGAGGAACTGCTGCGGCACGTGGTTTTGTGGTCTCCGCCGTCAGTGGCTGTGCTGGGCACGACCTGTCGCAGCCTCCGCAAATGTCTCCTCCCGTTGGCGACCGAAGCGCAGGAAGAGCACCTGGCCAGCGTGCGCAAAGCAGTGGCCGACGCCATCGAAGAGATCGCCCTCAAGGGAAAGTCCAATTTCATCCTCCACGGCGCTACCCCCAACCAGTATTACGAACATGAGGTTGACTATGATCTGGCTGGCTGCCTGAACCTCCGCGCAGGCAAGCGCTACAACCTGGATGAACGCATTGTGACAGCTCTCGAATTTTACTGGCACCGCAGGCTCGACAGTGACAAAACCAAGATCCGGCTCGGCCTGCGGAGCAACGACGTCAACAGTGAATGTGAGAAATGTGGCAGCTTGAATATTTCTGCGTGGCTGCCCCTGCAAGGCGAGCTATTCTGTGTGCAGAGCCGCGCCGAAATCAACGGGGTGCTGAAGCAAATAGTGTCGATACAAATGCTCAACTTGTTAGGAGATGCGTACATGAAGCATGACACTTACGACAGTGGGTCTCTTTCCTGGATGGACCTGCTCGAAAAAGGTGTGACAGGCCCCGTCAAATCTCACTGGGTCTATCGGGATGGCGAGAGATTCTGTGAGGACTGCGAAGAGTTGGAATAGATTGTGTACTGATCATTATAATTAAAATCCAGATTTCTTTTTTGCTTTTTGCTTTCTGTGTACCCCGGCGCTCGCTCACCAAATATCTACGGACATTACCTTTTGCCACAAATTGCGGCGCCTGCGGCACTTGGCGCGAAATTCACCGGATTACGAACACTTGTGAAAAAAATTATGGCCAAAGGACATTTCGGCAATAAATGTTTAGCCAGAGAAAAATTTTCGGGAGACGCCGGCGGGAGGGGAATTTTTTTTGTACATTTTTTTTCCCCGCCCGCCCTCGGCTCCCGAAAATTTTTCTGTCGCTAAACATTGATTGCCGAAATGTCCTTCATTAAAAAAAAAATTAATGGCGTGCCGCAATTTGCGGTCTATCTGGAGTGTCCACAAAATGCGGCGTTTTTCACAGGTGTCGCGAAATTCACCGAATTACGAACACCAATGATAAAAAAAAATTTTTTGCAAAGGACATTTCGGCAATAAATGTAAAGCTAGAGAAAATTTTTCGGGAGACGCCGGCGGGCGGGGAAAAAAAATGTAACAAAAAAAATTCCCCTCCCGACCTCGGCTCCCGAAAATTTTTCTGTAGCTAAACATTTATTGCCGAAATGTCCTTCATTAAAAAAAAATTTAATGGCGTGCCGCATTTTGCGGCAAAAAAAAGGTGTCCACAAAATGCGGCGTTTTTCACAAGTGTCGCGAAATTCACCGAATTACGAACACCAATGAAAAAAAAAATTTGCAAAGGACATTTCGGCAATAAATGTAAAGCTAGAGAAAGTTTTTCGGGAGACGCCGGCGGGCGGGGAAAAAAAATGTAACAAAAAAAAATTCCCCTCCCGACCTCGGCTCCCGAAAATTTTTCTGTAGCTAAACATTTATTGCCGAAATGTCCTTCATTAAAAAAAATTTTAATGGCGTGCCGCATTTTGCGGCAAAAAAAAGGTGTCCACAAAATGCGGCGTTTTTCACAGGTGTCGCGAAATTCACCGAATTACGAACACCAATGAAAAAAAACTTTTTTTTGCAAAGGACATTTTTGTGGGTCCTTATGGCTGTCCTGCTGGTCCTGTTGGCAATCTCGGGCACCAAGCACTACTTCCGCACCGGGGGGAGAGCGTCCGTTTAGTGAAGGTAAGGGTCACGGATTGGATTGAAATCTTGATTCTGAAAACTCAGAGATTCCTACAGAGAGGAGGGCACAACACGCACACTCCCCAGAGGCCCCAATCGAGGCCAAACACTAAACCCAAAAATTTTCGGGTTTGTGTTAGATTAGTACAAGTCCTGCTGGCACAAGATCAGCAATCGTAAGAAGGTGTTGCGGCTGGCGTTCATTCATGTCGCGTCCGTGCTGCAGGGCGCACCACTGGCAGCTGTAGGTCCTGGCGGCTCCGATGTACAACCGGGCCAGATGGTGCCGCCGCCGCGAGCCGTGGGACACGTGCGACCCCGTCCGCTTCAAGCACGACGCG
>WBZZ01006097.1:27500-30000 GCA_019918135.1 Paulinella micropora
CATACATATACACACATGCATACACAATTTTATGTATATGTGTGTGATGTATATTGATGTGATGTATGTGATGTGTGTGATGTATGTAATGTACATAATGTATGTCATGAGTGTAAGTATTTAGTGTATATTATAAGTGTGAACACTATTTTGTACTGTCTGTAATGTCTGTAATGTCTTGTCATGTCTCATGTCTGTCATGTCTGTCATGTCTGTAAAGTCTTTCATGTCTGTCATGTCTGTCATGTCTGTCATGTCTGTCATGTCTGTCATGTCTGTCATGTCTGTCATGTCTGTCATGTCTGTCATGTCTTTCATGTCTGCCATGTCTGCCATGTCTGTCATGTCTGTCGTGTCTGTCGTGTCTGTCATGTCTGTCATGTCTGTCATGTCTGTCATGTCTGTCATGTCTGTCATGTCTGTCATGTCTGGCATGTCTGTCATGTCTGTCATGTCTGTCATGTCTGTCATGTCTGTCATGTCTGCAATGTCTGTCATGTCTGTAATGTCTGTAATGTCTTTCATGTCTGTCATGTCTGTCATGTCTGTAAAGTCTTTCATGTCTGTAAAGTCTTTCATGTCTGTCATGTCTGCCATGTCTGTCATTTCTGTAAAGTCTTTCATGTCTGTAATGTCTGTAATGTCTTTCATGTCTGTAAAGTCTGTAAAGTCTGTCATGTCTGTAATGTCTGTAATGTCTGTCATGTCTGTCATGTCTGTCATGTCTGTTATGTCTGTCATGTCTGTCATGTCTGTCATGTCTGTCATGTCTGTCATGTCTTTCATGTCTGTCATGTCTGTCATGTCTGTCATGTCTGTCATGTCTGTCATGTCTGTCATGTCTGCCATGTCTGTCATGTCTGTCATGTCTGTCATGTCTGTCATGTCTGTCATGTCTGTCATGTCTGTCATGTCTGTCATGTATGTCATGTCTGTCATGTCTGTAATGTCTGTAATGTCTGTAATGTCTGTCATGTCTGTCATGTCTGTCATGTCTTTCATGTCTTTCATGTCTTTCATGTCTGTCATGTCTGTCATGTCTGTCATGTCTGTCATGTCTGTCATGTCTGTCATGTCTGTCATGTCTGTCATGTCTGTCATGTCTGTCATGTCTGTAAAGTCTGTAAAGTCTGTAATGTCTGTAATGTCTGTCATGTCTGTCATGTTTGTAAAGTCTTTCATGTCTGTCATGTCTGTAATGTCTCTGTCATGTCTGTCATGTCTGTCATGTCTATCATGCAATGTATGTACTGAGACCATCCCCCTGTTTGTGCGTACACTTCATTACATTACATTACATTACATTACATTACATTACATTACATTTACATTACGTTACCTTACATTACGTTACCTTACATTACATTACATTACATTACATTACGTTACATTACATTACGTTACCTTACATTACATTACATTATATTACATTACATTACATTACATTACATTACATTACCTTACATTACATTACATTACATTACATTACATTACGTTACGTTACGATACCTTACAACACCTTACATTACATTACATTACATTACATTAAATTTACACTACATTATATTACAGTACATTACAGTACATTCCATTAAATTACATTACATTACATTACATTACATTACATTTAATTTACACTACATTACATTACATTACATTACATTACATTACATTACATTACATTACATTACACTGCATTGCATTGCATTGTTTTGGATTACCTTGCATTACATTGCACTACATGACCTTGCATTACATGACATGACATGACATTACATTACATTACATTACATTACATTACATTACATTACATTAGATTACATTACATTAGATTGCATTACATGACATTACATGACATTACATTACATTACATTACATTACATTACATTACATTACATTACATTACATGACATTACATTACATGACATTACATTACATTATATTACATTATATTACATCTAGATTGCATTGCATTACATTAGATTGCATTGCATTACATTATATTGCATATTACATTAGATTGCATTACATTGTATTGTATTGCATTACCTTGCATTACATTGCATTACATTACATTACATTACATTACCTTGCATTACCTTGCATTAGATTAGATTACATTACATTACATTACATCACATTACATTACATTACATTACATTACATTAGATTGGATTGCATTAGATTGCATTGCCTTGCAGTCCGTTCAAATGAATTGCATTGCATGACATTGCATGACATTGCATGACATTGCATGACATTGCATTACAACATTTACATTACATTTACATATCATTTACATGACATTTACGTTACATTTACGTTACATTCAATTACATTACATTTACATTACATTCAATTACATTACATTTACATTACATTTGCATTACATTTACATTACATTTACATGACATTTACATGACATTTACGTGACATTTACATGACATTTACATGACATTTACATTACATTTACATTACATTTACATTACATTTACATTAC
>WBZZ01006097.1:40000-55000 GCA_019918135.1 Paulinella micropora
AGGTAGATAAGAGGTGTGTGGGAAGTAGGTAGGTAGGTAGGTAGGTAGGTAGGTAGGTAGGTAGGTAGGTAGGTAGGTAGGTAGGTGGGCAGGTGGGTAGGTAGGTAGGGAGTTAGGTATATATGTCTGTATATTACATCTTCTAACTCCTCACATTCTTACCCTATATTTGCATAGATGTTTACAAGCCTGTATATGTATGAAGTTAGGTAACTTCTAACACCTCGAACATTGTGCCACACTCCATAAGCACGCATAATAGATAGATAGATAGATAGATAGATAGATAGATAGATAGATAGATAGATAGATAGATAGACAGATAGACAAAAATATAGATATATATATATATATAGATAGATAGATAGATAGATAGATAGATAGACAGACAAAAAGATAGATAGATAGATAGATAGATAGATAGATAGATAGATAGATAGATAGATAGATAGATAGATAGATAGATAGATACATAGATACATAGATAGATAGATAGATACATAGATAGATAGATAGATAGATAGATAGATAGATAGATAGATAGATAGATAGATAGATAGATAGATAGATAGATAGATAGTGGGAGGCACGCAGGTAGGAAGGTAGAACAGTGAGAGATAGGTGGGTAGATGGTAGGTAGTAGGTAAGTAGGTGGGTAGATGGGTGGGTATTAATGGGTGTATGTAAGGGTAAGGTCCGTTCTACACCACCCAGATTTCCGGGTTCTGGGTGCAAAAGTGGCCACCACAGGCCAGGCTTTTCAGGAAGCAAAAACCCCAGGAAGTGGCACCACAGGCCAGGCTTTTCAGGAAGGAAAAACCAGGAAGTGGCACCACAGGCCAGGCTTTTCAGGAAGCAAAGCCCCAGAAAGTGGCACCACAGGCCAGGCTTTTCAGGAAGCAAAAACCCAGAAAGTGGCACCAGAAACACGGAATTCTGGGTGGTGCAGAATGACTCCAAACCTGCAACTTGGTTAGCTTGGTTTGTTACATACATACATGCATACATACATAGATACATACATACATACATAAATACGTACTTACGTACATACGTACGTACGTACGTATACGTACATATGTACGTACGTACGTAGGTACATACGTACGAATACGTACGTACATACATACATACATACATACATACATACATACATACATACAAATACATACATACATACATACATACTATTCCTTGTTCGCGCTTTTGTGAGATAAGGGGTGAGTGGAAGGATAGATAGATAGATAGATAGATAGATAGATAGATAGATAGATAGATAGATAGATAGATAGATAGATAGATAGATAGATAGATAGATAGATAGATAGATAGATAGATAGATAGATAGATAGATAGATAGATAGATAGATAGATAGATAGATAGATAGATAGATAGATGGATAGATAGACAGGTAGATAGGTAGATAGGTAGATAGATATATAGAAAGAAAGAAAGAAAGATAGAAAGATAGAAAGATAGACAGATAGATAGATAGATAGATAGATAGATAGATAGATAGATAGATAGATAGATAGATAGATAGATAGATAGATAGATAGATAGATAGATAGATAGAGGTAGGTAGGTAGGTAGAACAGTGAGAGGTAGGCGGGTAGGTGGTAGGTAGGTAAGCAGGTGAGTGAAAGGTAGGTAGGTAGGTAGATAGATAGATATATAGATGGACAGATAGATAGATACATAGAAATATAGATAGATAGATAGATAGATAGATAGATAGATAGATAGATAGATAGATAGATAGATAGATAGATAGATAGATAGATAGATAGATAGATAGATGAGATATCGACTAATGTCAGAAAAAAGGAGCTTCTGATTTCGTCAACCAAGGAAGTCTGTGGGTAAAGTATTAACCCGATGCCCAGCTAAGCCGTGATGTTTGCACGGAAGGGACTCATACAGGCGATACCAAACCTCCCTAGTACCAGGCGGGGCCAGGGCTCGTTCCATAAAGCGCCCCTTGCAGAACGAGCTCCCACCTCCATTACAGAGGGCCCAGTAAGCAGATGGAGTTTCGAGACTGTTCGACAGTCTAGTATAAACCGACAGAGCACTGTGGGTTTTATTCCGGGCTCAACAAGCGAGAAAGGGCACCCTGAGGGAACAGGATTGTGCTTCCCGTCGCTATTTCGGCATGTGACTTATAGGCGTATGGCTAGGCACACATAAGGCACCCCACCACGGGCCCAGCACACCCACACCATCCCCTAATTCTCTGTCTGTCGACAGATGGCACCCATTTCAAAAAAACCAAGCCCAAGGGAGGGTCAGTGACACCTCAAGTGGCCTTGGTTCGCTCCGTGGAGTACGTGATGAGATCAACTGATGAGATATCGACTAATGTCAGAAAAAAGGAGCTTCTGATTTCGTCAACCAGATAGATAGATAGATATATAGATAGATAGATAGATAGATAGATAGATAGATAGATAGATAGATAGATAGATAGATAGATAGATAGATAGATAGATAGATAGATAGATAGATAGATAGATAGATAGATAGATAGATAGATAGATGGATAGATAGATGGATAGATAGATGGATAGATAGGTGAGTGGTAGGTAGGTAAGTAGATGGGTGGGTATCCATGGTGTATCTATCTATCTATCTATCTATCTATCTATCTATCTATCTATCTATCTGTCTGTCTATCTATCTATCTATCTATCTATCTATCTCTCGCTTGTTGAGCCCGGAATAAAACCCACAGTGCTCTGTCGGTTTATACTAGACTGTCGAACAGTCTCGAAACTCCATCTGCTTACTGGGTCCTCTGTAATGGAGGTGGGAGCTCGTTCTGCAAGGGGCGCTTATGGAACGAGCCCTGGCCCCGCCTGGTACTAGGGAGCTTTGGTATTGCCTGTATCAGTCCCTTCCGTGCAAACATCACGGCTTAGCTGGGCATCGGGTTAATACTTTACCCACAGACTTCCTTGGTTGACGAAATCAGAAGCTCCTTTTTTCTGACATTAGTCGATATCTCATCTATATATCTATCTATCTATCTATCTATCTATCTATCTATCTATCTATCTATCTATCTATCTATCTATCTATCTATCTATCTATCTATCTATCTATGCATGCATGTATGTATGTATGTATGCCTATACTTGCAGCGTGTACAGTATGGTCTGTTTCTTCTTGTCTATCTATCTATCTATCTATCTATCTATCTATCTATCCATCTATCTATCTATATATCTATCTATCTATCTATGCATGCATGTATGTATGTATGTATGTATGTATGTATGCCTATACTTGCAGCGAAAAAAGGTGGGAGGTAGATAGATAGGTAAGTGAGTGGGTGGGTAGGTGGGTGGGTAGGTAGGTAGGTGGGTGGGTAGGTAGGTGAGTGGGTAGGTAGGTAGGTGGCTGGGTAGGTAGGTGAGTGGGTAGGTAGGTAGGTGGCTGGGTAGGTAGGTGAGTGGGTAGGTAGGTAGGTAGGTGGGTAGGTAGGTGAGTGGGTAGGTAGGTAGGTGGCTGGGTAGGTAGGTGGGTGGGTAGGTAGGTAGGTGGCTGGGTAGGTAGGTGGCTGGGTAGGTAGGTGAGTGGGTAGGTAGGTAGGTGAGTGGGTAGGTAGGTGAGTGGGTAGGTAGGTAGGTGGCTGGGTAGGTAGGTGAGTGGGTAGGTAGGTGAGTGGGTGGGTAGGTAGGTGGCTGGGTAGGTAGGTGAGTGGGTGGGAGGTAGGTGAGTAGAGATGACGTAGGTAGGGGGTGGATGGGAAGGTAGGTAGGTAGATGAGTGGCAGGTAGGTAGGTAGGTAGGTAGTGAGTGGGATGTAGGTAGGTAGGTAAGTGAATGGGAGGTAGGTAGGTAGATAGAGGAGTGGGACGTGGATAGGTAGATGAGTGTGGGTGGGTAGGTGGGTAGGTAGATGAGTGTAAGGTAGGTAGGTAGGTAGGTAGGTAGTGAGTGGGAGGTAGGTAGGTAGGTAAGTGAGTGGGAGGTAGGTAGGTAAGTAGATGAGTGGGACATAGATAGGTAGGTGGGTAGGTAGGTTGGTAGGTAAGCAGGGAAGGAGGGAGGTAGGTAGGTAGGTAGGTAGGTAGATGAGTGGGACGTAGATAGGTAGTTAGGTAGGTAGGAGGTAGGTAGGCAGGTAGATAGGTAGATAGGCAGGTAGGTAGGTAGGTAGGTAGGTAGGTTGGTAGGCAGGTAGGTAGATGAGTGGGACGTAGATAGGTAGTTAGGTAGGTAAGAGGTAGGTTGGTAGATAGGTAGATAGGCAGGTAGGTAGGTAGGTAGGTAGATGAGTGGGACGTAGATAGGTAGGTAGGTAGGTAGGTAGATAGGCAGGTAGCTAGGTAGGTAGGTAGATGAGTGGAACGTAGGTAGGTAGGTAGGTAGGTAGATAGGTCGGTAGGTAGGTAGGTAGGTAGGTAGGTAGGTAGGTAGGTAGGTAGGTAGGTAGATGAGTGGGACGTAGATAGGTAGAAAGGTAGGTAGGTAGGTAGGTAGTTGAGTGGGACGTAGATAGATAGATGCACACACACACACACACACACACACACACGCATACACACACACACACACACACACACACATATATATATATATATACACACACATATACATATATGTATGTATGAATATATATATATATATATATATATATCATATATATATGTATCATAATCATATATATATATATATATACATATACATATATATATATAATATACATATATATACTATACATACTATATATATATATATATATATATATATATACATGCACGGCAAGACCATCAATGCGTCCAGTTTGGTTTGCTTCTTATTGTCCACGCTCTTGCATATATGTAAATACATATATGAACGTATTTATGTATGCAGGTAGGTAAGAGCTGTGCGGGTGGGTGGGTGGGTGAGTGTAGTAAAGTATGTATACATACCATGTATGTATGCGTGGTTGTGTATATATCTACCTGTAAATCATCCAGTTTGGTCTGTTTCTCCGTGTCTGCACTCTGTAGTAACTTGAGCTGAGCCTCCAAATCGTGTACGCGCGCTGTGAGCACAGTCTCAGCTTCTACCTATTGTTTCATAATCATGAAAATAAAATTAAATTAACTAATTAATTAATTAATTAATATATTAATTAATTAATTAATTAAATTAATTTAATGAACCTAATTAATTTAATCAATTACTTAAATTAATTAATTAATAATAATAATAATGATGATAATAATATAATAATACATAACATACATACATACATACACACACACATCTTCTTGCTATGTTGTGAGATTATTAATATACATTCCTCTTCTTCCTCTTCTTCCTCTTCTTCCTCTTCTTCCTCTTCTTCCTCTTCTTCCTCTTCTTCCTCTTCTTCCTCTTCTTCCTCTTCTTCCTCTTCTTCCTTTTCTTCCTCTTCTTCCTCTTCTTCCTCTTCTTCCTCTTCTTCCTCTTCTTCCTCTTCTTCCTCTTCTTCCTCTTCTTCCTCTTCTTCCTCTTCTTCCTCTTCTTCCTCTTCTTCCTCTTCTTCCTCTTCTTCCTCTTCTTCCTCTTCTTCCTCTTCTCCTCTTCTTCCTCTTCTTCCTCTTCTTCCTCTTCTTCCTCTCCTTCCTCCCCTTCCACTCCTTCCTCTCCTTCCTCTTCCTCCTCTTCCTCCTCTTCCTCCTCTTCCTCCTCTTCCTCCTCTTCTTCCTCTTCTTGCTCTTCTTCCTCTTCTTTCAATCGCTACCTTGTCCGTGTCCGTCCTGTTCAGAGTGCCCTTGTTAGCCTCCAGTTCCTACACATATACATATACATATACATATACATATACATATACATATACATATACATATACATATACATATACATATACATATACATATTCATATATATATATATACATATACATATACATATACATATACATATACATATACATATACATATACATATACATATACATATACATATACATATACATATACATATACATATACATATACATATACATATACATATACATATAAATATAGATGTACATATACATTTCAGAGTGCCCTTGTTGGCCTCCAATTCCTACACATATACATATACATATACATATACATATACATATACATATACATATACATACATATACATATACATATACACATATACATATACATATACATGTACATATACATTTCAGAGTGCCCTTGTTGGCCTCCAATTCCTACACATATACATACACATATACATATACATATACATATACATATACATATACATATACATATACATATACATATACATATACATATACATATACATATACATATACATATACATATACATATGCATATACATATACATATGGATCTACATATACATATACATATACATATACAAAAACATATGCATATACATATACATATACATATACATATTCGTATAAACAACATACAAGACGTATGTATACAGCATGTCTGCATGCATGTATGCAAGGGAAGGTGCACAGATGGATACATACATACATACATACATACATACATACATATATACATGAATGGATAGGCAGATGGGTGGAGGGTGGATAGATGGATACATACATACATACATACATACATACATGCATACATACATACATACATACATACATTACATACATACATTACATACATACATACATTACATACATTACATACATACATACATACATACATACATTACATACATACATACATACATACATACATACATACATACATGCATACATACATATACATACATACTTACATACAGTTGGACCAATTTTATTAGGCGCAGTGAGGAAAAATAGATACATACATAATACGTAAATATATAAATACATAGTATACATATATAATACATAAATATATAAATGCATAGATGACGTAATTTATATATGTATGTATGCATGTATGTATGTATGTATGTATGTATGTATGTATGTATGTATGTATTTATGTATGTATGTATATATATATGTATAATATATATATATATATAAATAATATTATATATATATATGTATGTCTATATATATACATATATACATATATATATGTAAATATGTATGTGTGTATGTATTGACCGCTATTCGGTCTTTCATTTCTTGTTCCTTGGCTTGGAACGTCTCCATCTTTTTCTTTATCTTTGCCGTCAGCTCTACCATTTTGCTCTAAGAAAGTAGTAGATTATAAACATCTTCTTCTTTATCTTTGCCGTCAGCTCTAGCATTTTGCTCTAAGAAAGTAGTAGATGTATAAGCATCTTCTTCTTTATCTTTGCCGTCAGCTCTAGCATTTTGCTCTAAGAAAGTAGTAGATGTATAAGCATCTTCTTCTTTATCTTTGCCGTCAGCTCTAGCATTTTGATCTAAGAAAGTAGTAGATGTATAAGCATCTTCTTCTTTATCTTTGCCGTCAGCTCTACCATTTTGCTCTAAGAAAGTAGTAGATGTATAAGCATCTTCTTCTTTATCTTTGCCGTCAGCTCTACCATTTTGCTCTCAGAAAGTAGTATATGTATAAGCATCTTCTTCTTTATCTTTGCCGTCAGCTCTACCATTTTGCTCTAAGAAAGTAGTAGATGTAAAGATGTAGATGCTCCATCTTCTTCTTTATCTTTGCCGTCAGCTCTACCATTTTTCTCTAAAGAAAGTAGTAGATGTATAGATGTAAATGTAGATGTAGCCATCTTCTTCTTTATCTTTGCCGTCAGCTCTACCATTTTTCTCTAAGAAAGTAGTAGATGTATAGATGTAGATGTAGATGTAGATGTAGATCCATCTTCTTCTTTATCTTTGCCGTTAGCTCTGCCATTTTGCTCTAAGAAAGTAGTAGATGTATAGATGTGGATGTAGGCATCTCCATCTTCTTCTTTATCTTTGCCATCAGCTCTACCATTTTTCTCTGTCTAAGAAGGTATTAGATGTATAGCATCTTCTTCTTTATCTTTGCCGTCAGCTCTGCCATTTTTCTCTAAGAAAGTAGTAGATGTATAGATGTAGATGTAGCCATCTTCTTCTTTATCTTTGCCGTCAGCTCTACCATTTTTCTCTAAGAAAGTAGATGTATAGATGTAGATGCTCCATCTTCTTCTTTATCTTTGCCGTCAGCTCTACCATTTTTCTCTAAGAAGGTAGTAGATGTATAGATGTAGATATAGATGTAGATGTAGACAAAGATATAGATATAGATATAGATATACATCTTCTTCTTGATCTTTGCCGTCAGCTCTACCATTTTTCTCTAAGAAAGTAGTGGATGTATAGATGTAGATGCTCCATCTTCTTTATCTTTGCCGTCAGCTCCACCATTTTTCTCTAAGAAGGTAGTAGATGTATAGATGTAGATATAGATGTAGATGTAGACAAAGATATAGATATAGATATAGATATACATCTTCTTCTTGATCTTTGCCGTCAGCTCTACCATTTTTCTCTAAGAAAGTAGTAGATGTATAGATGTAGACGCTCCATCTTCTTCTTTATCTTTGCCGTCAGCTCTACCATTTTTCTCTAAGCAAGTAGTAGATGTATAGATGTAGATGTAGATGTAAGTGTAGATACATCTTCTTCTTTATCTTTGCCGTCAGCTCTACCATTTTTTTCTAAGAAAGTAGTATATGTATAGATGTAGATGTAGACATCTCCATCTTCTTCTTTATCTTTGCCGTCAGCTCTACCATTTTTGTCTAAGAAAGTAGTAGATGTATAGCATCTTCTTCTTTATCTTTGCAGTCAGCTCTACCATTTTTCTCTAAGAAAGTAGTAGATGTATAGATGTAGATGTAGATGTATTTCCTTTGGCTTGGGACATCTCCATCTTCTTTATCTTTGCCGTCAGCTCTACCATTTTTCTCTAAGAAAGTAGTATATGTATAGATGACATCTCCATCTTCTTCTTTATCTTTCCCGTCAGCTCTACCATTTTTCTCTAAGAAAATAGTAGATGTATAGATGTAGATGTAGATGTAGATGTAGATGTAGATGTAGATGTAGATGTAGATACATCTTCTTCTTTATCTTTGCCGTCAGCTCTACCATTTTCCTCTAAGAAAGTAGTAGAGGTATAGATGTAGATGTAGATATAGATGTAGATATAGATATAGATATAGATATAGATATAGATATAGATACAGATATAGATATAGATATAGATATAGATATAGATATAGATATAGATATAGATATAGATGTAGATATAGATGTAGATATAGATGTAGATATAGATATAGATATAGATATAGATATAGATATAGATATAGATATAGATATAGATGTACGTATGTTTTCTTTTATGTATGCATGTATCTATTTCTTCACAATGGCTATTAGCTCTACCAATTTTGCTCTAAGCAAGTGTGTACGTGTTTTTTCTTATATGTATGCATGTATATATGCAATGCTTGCTTGCTTGCTTGCTTGCGTGCTTGCTTGCTTGCTTGCTTATACTTACTTATACTTATTTATACTTATTTATACTTATTTATACTTACATACTTACTTACTATGTATGTCATCTTCTTCTTCACCTTCGCTGTGAGCTCTACCAATTTTGCTCTAAGCAAGTAGGTTTGTACGTGTTTTTTCTTATATGCAATATATATACATACATACATATATATATATATATATATATTCTTCACATTGGCTGTCAGCCCCACCATGTTGGTATATTTTTTAAGAAACTGTATGTATGTATGTATGTATGTATGTATGTATGTATGTATGTACGTATGTATGTATGTATGTACATTCATACATACATACATACGTAAATACATACATACATACATACATACATACATACATACATACATACATACATACATACATACGTGCATACATACGTGCATACATACGTGCATACATATATACATACATACATACATGCATACATACATACATACATACATACATGCATATGTATGTATGTATGTATGTATGTATGTATGTATGTACGTATGTATGTATGTATGTATGTATTTGTATAACTGTCTGACCTTGTTGGAGGCAAGCTTGGCTTTCAAACTACATACAACACAAATGCACACATACACACACACATACATACACAGATAAGATACCATTTTACACCCTCACGATATGTACCGAAACAAAACTTTCATACGCCATACCCCGTACATACATATGCATATACATATACATATACATATACATATACATATACATATACATATACATATACATATACATATACATATACATATACATATACATATACATATACATATACATATACAAATACATATACATATACAAATACATATACATATACATATACATATACATATACATATACATATACATATACATATACATATACATATAATATACATATACATATACATATACATATACATATACATATGCATATACATATACATATACATATACATATACATATACATATACATATACATATACATATACATATACATACACATACACATATACATATACATATACATATACATATAATACATCGCAACAAATACTCAGACAAAGACACAGACGTATGAACATGGCGTGTCCTGACCTCTCGTTTTCGTCCTTGAGCTCTTGCTCGAGTGGGTTACTTCCTCCTCCCCCTCCTCCTGCTTCCCCCGGGCCTCGGGATTCCAGCTCTAACCAAGCCACATGGAAGGATGGATAGCTTGAGAGGGGGGGGGGGGGGGGGGGAAGGGAGAGAGAGAGAGAGAGAGAGAGAGAGAGAGAGAGAGAGAGAGAGAGAGAGAGACTACCATGGAGCTTGCTGGAATACTCCTGGTTGGCGGTTTCCAGCTTCTTCATCTTGGCTAGCTAAAGACACAGACAAGCGTCAAGGTATGGAGCAAGGTTGGGAGGGGGGGGGGGGGGGGGGGGGGGGGGGGGGGGGGGGGGGGGGGGGGGGGGGGGGGGGGGGGGGGGGGAAAGACAGAGGGGAGAAGGAATTTGAGACGAGGACAGGGGACAGTAGAAGTGGGTGTACTAAGATAATAGACAACAATAACAACAACAACAACAACAACGACGACGACGACGACGACAACAACAACAGGAAGATTTAGGAGGAGGAGGAGGAGGAGGAGGAGGAGAAAAGAGAAGGAGTATGAAGGAAGAAGTGGTTGGAGGGGGTGAGGAGAGGACAGGACAGGAGGGAGGGAGGGAGGGAGGAAGAGGGAGGGAGGGAGGGAGGAGGGCAGGGAGGAGGCAGGGAGGGAGGGAGGAAGGGAGGAAGGGAGGGAGGGAGGGAGGGAGGGAGGGAGGAGGAGCAGGAGGAGGAGCAGGAGGAGGAGGAGCAGGAGCAGGAGAAGCAGGAGCAGGAGAAGCAGGAGAAGCAGGAGCAGGAGGAGAAGCAGGAGGAGCAAGAGAGATTTCAAGAGGAAGGAATTACCTGCCTAGTCAGCAGACTCACAAGCTGTTCTTTGCTTGCGTTTTGCAACTTTGCCATCTTACTCTGCATCAGATGGACATAGGAGATAATCACAAAAAATGAATTCGCATGCGAGCTCAACAATTCACATGAGAAACAGAATGACCTCAGAAGAAGGCGACTTAGTGTCGCCTGTTTCTTCCTCTGACGCCATTGTAGAAGGCCTCTCTCCCGGCTGTGTTTAAGGATGAGAGGCCTTAGAGAAAGGTTGTATCAGATAGAAGAGCTGACGGTCCAAGTTTTTGATTTTTGTTTTCACACGGGAGAATATTCGTTCCAGGTGGCAAGATTTCCGATCACCCGGATAAGACTAAATTCCTTTAATATAGGCAATAGTCATAATAGTCTCCCGTGATGCAAGCCGAATAAAATGGTTACTTTCTTTAGCCCTGACTGTTTGTTTTGGAGTTTCTGAAGAAATTTTTGGGAAACTTCTTTCTTTTGGACTTTTCTGGTTTTGATAAAGACAGCCATGAGCGAAGCAACCTTCAAAGACCTACAAAAGCTCGAGGAGAACCTTCCCACCGTTCCCAAGCCCACGGAGGCTAGTGTGGTAGGCAACGAGCTGGCGGATCTCCTGTCCAATGCAGTCACCTTGCAAGCAGACCCGCTAATTTCTGGATGTGACTCGGCATTCAAGCAAACAAGAAAGCCCGGCTGCTTTCCCTTCTGTTAGTTGTTACATTCACAGCTATTCACTCTCTCTAGCACGGACCATGGACTCTGCAATAACTGCAAGACAGCTCGCTTCGGGAAGCATTCTTCCGACAGCCTCGCAGCAATACAGCTTATTTCCCTCTACTGTCTCTTGAAGTCTCTTCGTTAGCCTTGTAACATCAGCCTACCTCATTTCTCAATTCTCCGCCTGAGTTTGGGGAACCGCCATACCCGCGTTCAGTGTATCACTAGCACACAGGCCGCTTAGGTTGATCGCATACATACTAGCGCCTTTTCCAAAGCGACAGGCAGACACACAAGCAGGAGGCTTCGTACAACTGAGTGATTTGAAGATCACTGACGTTTGGGACTCGGCCAAGCATACCATGCCAAACGGTCTGCTGCAACATGTAATGTATACCTACCTCATCGTAAACAGCGCCATCAAGCACATAAAGCCTATTTACTTACTATATAATGATTAAGTCATAGTAGTCTCACACTAACAGCCACTCTACATAGTGTGAGTACACTGTCATGACAATGGTGACTCGTGACTGCATTGATGACTCCTCTGTTAGTAATCATAGTAGTGATAGTATCACAATTCAAGTATGGCATCTCGAGTCAATCAGCCACTAAGTACTGATTCACGTATAATAAATGAATAAATATGGCAGTGACGACATGAAACGATAAAAATTCTTTGAAGTGGGTCTCAGGACCGCCTGCCATGACTGATCATCACGGGATTCCGAGGCTCAGAAGGTCGGACTCGGAAGCCCCGGCTCCGGCTGCCATTGATCACTCAGTGACCGTCCTCGGACCCAGTGAGTCAACCGCCCGTTGAACTTGAATCGGGGCGGCCGGCCTGGGTGGCAACTTGCAACTCACTGACTGTCAAACTTTCCGGCTGCGGGTGGCTCGGTGGCACGCAGTGAAGTTGACATTGGGCATACCCGGTCAGATTAAAATGACAATGGAACTGATCAGCAGTGATATGACTGAGTTAGTAACTTCAACCGTGGCAGTGCAAGGCCTACCACTACACTTCAAGCATTTGCGGACATGTTTTCCTGACCAAACTGACTGCCAAACCGTCCACAGACATCCCGTCCAGGCCCGCCGGTGAGCTGAAGCAGTGTTAAATTGCATCAGTATGACTGTTTGCTTGACTATTTAATACAAACTTATCAGTGCGCAACCTTGGCCTGGTCGGATCATAATAATAATAATCTCACTAGTTTAGTTAGTTACGGTCACTAAGGCACTTGAATCGTTAACAAGTATTGCTAAGTATAGCTATTGTACTATAGTTTAAAATTAAAACTATGACCATGTGCAGATAGATTTTTTTTACGCAAGCATTTGAAGTTTAATGATAGAATACTTGCCACTAGTAGGAACAAGTGGGAAATCATACTGTAAGAGGAAAATGGAAGTGGTATCAAGAGATATATTTTTGCAGGCGGCAAACACTGTTCAACTTTCACTGAACTAATAAAATACTTGCGGCGCCACTCCGGCGCATGGGGTCAGGCTGAGTGGGAGTTGAAGACGAAGAGATAGAATAGAAAAGATATTAATAATTAAGAAGTCAAGCTAGTGAAAAAAAAAAAAAAAAAAGTGAAGAATTCAAAGAGGGAGAAAGAAAAAGGGAAATTGAGGAAAGAAAGGAAAGGAAAAACTAGTAAGCCTCCGGTCACAAAGGCGGGGGTGAATACATATTTCCACCCAACCATTGTTTCACATCGAGAATGCGATGCTGCAGGAGTTCACATGTTAAGCGGGCCAACCATTGTTTCAATAGAAAATGCAAAGAAAAATAAGAGAGTAGTTAGACTTTCAAGTTACTTCAATAAAAGGCAAGAGGTGACCAGCTGTCCAAGTTGACAGCCTGATCCTCCGACTTACTACTACTGTAAATTTAAAGGGCGCGTGGAGTTTCACATGTGCTCCACAGGTGCAAGTCCGAGCAGGTGCATGCACTGGCGCATGGAGTTCACATGTGCTCCACAGGTGCTAATCCGAGCAGGTGCATGCACTGGCGCATGGTACGCAGCATGGCAACGCACAGCAAGACGCGGCTGTGGAAGGTCAACTCGTCAGTATCGGAGCCGACTAAAGCAGAGGGAGGGAGGGAGGGAGGGAGGGAGGGAGGGAGGGAGGGAGGGAGGGAGGGAGGGAGGGAGGTAGATAGGCATATAGATAGGTAGGTAGGTGGGTAGATAGGTAGGTAGGTAGGTAGGTAGGTAGATAGATAGATAGATAGATAGATAAATAGATAGATAGATAGATAGATAGATAGATAGATAGATAGATAGATAGATAGATAGATAGATAGATAGATAGATAGATAGATAGATAGATAGATAGATAGATAGATAGATAGATGAGATGTCGCAAAGGAATGTAGTCCTTGCAAAGGAACGCAGTTTCACATCAAACAGTAATTTGTGTACTGTGCATGTGTCCGGGATGGGAATCACGGGTAGACTGTGTTCTGGAAAAAGAAGAGGAGGAAGGACGTTGAAGAAAAAGGCAATCTAGGAATGGAGAGTGGGAGGATAAAGAAGAAGAGAAAGAAAAGGAAGCCGTTAGTCCAAGTGTTTTGAGCACCAGATAGATAGATAGATAGATAGATAGATAGATAGATAGATAGATAGATAGATAGATAGATAGATAGATAGATAGATAGATAGATAGATAGATAGATAGATAGATAGATAGATGAGATGTCGCAAAGGAATGTAGTCCTTGCAAAGGAACGCAGTTTCACATCAAACAATAATTTGTGTACTGTGCATGTGTCCGGGATGGGAATCACGGGTAGACTGTGTTCTGGAAAAAGAAGAGGAGGAAGGACGTTGAAGAAAAAGGCAATCTAGGAATGGAGAGTGGGAGGATAAGGAAGAAGAGAAA
>WBZZ01006097.1:75000-77500 GCA_019918135.1 Paulinella micropora
TATGTATGTATGTATGTATATATGTATGTATGCATGTATGCATGTATGTTACGTATGTACGTATGTATGTATGTATGTATGTATGTATGTATGCATGTATGTATGTATGTATGTATGTATGTACGAATAAGAATGAATAATAAGAAATTACGTATGACAATGAACATGAGGAAAAGAAAATGAACAAGAGAACAAAAACCAGAACGAGAGAATGAACACCTTTCCAATTCAAATTAACAACCGGAATTCAAATAAGTTTGAAAATTTTTAACGGCTATATCCGTCCGCGAAAACCGGACAATTTTCCGCAAAATCCGCGAAATTTTCCCCGTAATGTTACAGTGAGTTAAAACTACACTCGTCATTAATTATTCCGTGGAAATACGCTTGCTAAGTGATGTATCATAACTTGACTTGATGCTATTATTATTATTATTATTATTATTATTATTATTATTATTATTATTATTACTATTATTATTACTATTTTATTATTATTATTATTATTATTATTACAATTATTATTATTATTATTATTATTATTATTATTATTATTATTATTATTAAATCTGCCTTGGAGTGTTGACTGTGACATATTTGAGGGAAATCCCGATGAAAAAACCTAGTCACACTTGCTAAACAGAGTTCCAGCCCAATGGCCTCAAGGCGTTAAACTGTGACGCCAACTCATAACCCTTTGGTGGTAGATGCTGGGGAGGAGGGTCGTTGCGCGCGTAAAAGATCTTAAACTCCGCATATGCTGGTTGATAGCCCAGGACCCAGCAGACACCAGATTGTTATGGGTGGGGTTTCGAGGCAGCTCTAGCAACCGCGCTTGGTGTATGCACTTGCACATTCGGTGACGTCTTGCAAGAGGTTGCTGGGACTGCGGAATAACCTCGGCTTAGTGCAGTCTTGCCCTCAGGAGCTCCATCGGTGGCCCCGATCATCAGGCGAGAGACTGACACGGGGGGGTGGAGGACCTCGAACAAGGGTATTGGAGGCTTATGTCCGTTGAGGATATGCCATTAGCTGCATCAGTACGCCTCAGATATAGTAAATCTGCCTTGGAGTGTTGACTGTGACATATTTGAGGGAAATCCCGATGAAGAAACCTAGTCACACTTGCTAAACAGAGTTCCAGCCCAATGGCCTCAAGGCGTTAAACTGTGACGCCAACTCATAACCCTTTGGTGGTAGATGCTGGGGAGGAGGGTCGTTGCGCGCGTAAAAGATCTTAAACTCCGCATATGCTGGTTTATAGCCCAGGACCCAGCAGACACCAGTTATGGGTGGGGTTTCGAGGCAGCTCTAGCAACCGCGCTTGGTGTATGCACTTGCACATTCGGTGACGTCTTGCAAGAGGTTGCTGGGACTACGGAATAACCTCGGCTTAGTGCAGTCTTGCCCTCAGGAGCTCCATCGGTGGCCCCGATCATCAGGCGAGAGACTGACACGGGGGGGTGGAGGACCTCGAACAAGGGTATTGGAGGCTTATGTCCGTTGAGGATATGCCATTAGCTGCATCAGTACGCCTCAGATATAGTATTATTATTATTATTATTATTATTATTCTACATAATTCATAAGCTTCTCGTGTTGTAAACGGTTACGTCATTGTTGTTCATACATACATACATAGATTACATACATACATATATATTACATACATACGTACATACATACATACATACATTACATACATTACATACATTTACATACATTTACATACATTACATATATTACATACATTACATACATTACATACGTTACATACATTTACATACATTACATACATTACATACATTACATACATTACATACATTACATACATTACATACATTACATACATTACATACATTACATACATTACATACATTACATACATTACATACATTACATACATACATTACATACATACATTACATACATTACATACATTACATACATTACATACATTACATACATTACATACATTACATACATTACATACATTACATACATTACATACATTACATACATTACATACATTACATACATACTAGTATATTATGCGGCTAGCCACAAATTTCACGTGTTTTGCGGTCGAGCCGGAGCCGGGCCGGCGAGCCCGCAAAACACGTTAAATTTGGCGCGCCGCATATGTAGTTTTATCGGTAACCTGACCACATTTTGTGGCAGTGACCGATAAATACATTACATACATACATACATACATACATACATACCTTCTCCTGTTGTACGCGATGACGTATGGCGGCAAGGTCCGTTTACATACATTACATACATTACATACATTACATACATTACATACATTACATACATACATACGTACACACATACCTTCTCTTGTTGTACGCGATGACGTATGGCGGCAAGGTCCGTGGCCTACAAACAATATACATTATACATACATCATATACATACATACATATATACATACATACATACATACATACATACATACATACATACATACATACATGCATGCATACGAACG
>WBZZ01006097.1:92500-95000 GCA_019918135.1 Paulinella micropora
AAGGAAGTCTGTGGGTAAAGTATTAACCCGATGCCCAGCTAAGCCGTGATGTTTGCACGGAAGGGACTGATACAGGCAATACCAAAGCTCCCTAGTACCAGGCGGGGCCAGGGCTCGTTCCATAAGCGCCCCTTGCAGAACGAGCTCCCACCTCCATTACAGAGGGCCCAGTAAGCAGATGGAGTTTCGAGACTGTGACATCGACAGTCTAGCATAAACCGACAGAGCACTGTGGGTTTTATTCCGGGCTCAACAAGCGAGAAAGGGCACCCTGAGGGAACAGGATTGTGCTTCCCGTCGCTATTTCGGCATGTGACTTATAGAGATAGATAGATAGATAGATAGATAGATAGATAGATAGATAGATAGATAGATAGATAGATAGATAGATAGATAGATAGATAGATAGATAGATAGATAGATAGATAGATAGATAGATAGATAGATAGATAGATAGATAGATAGATAGATAGATAGATACATAGATAGATAGATACATAGATAGATAGATAGGTAGGTAGGTAGGTAGACAGATAGACAGACAGACAGAAAGACAGATAGATAGATAGATAGATAGATAGATAGATAGATAGATAGATAGATAGATAGATAGATAGATAGATAGATAGATAGATAGATAGATAGATAGATAGATAGATGAGATGTCGCAAAGGAATGTAGTCCTTGCAAAGGAACGCAGTTTCACATCAAACAGTAATTTGTGTACTGCGCATGTGTCAGAGATAGATAGATGGATAGATAGATAGATAGATAGATAGATAGATAGATAGATAGATAGATAGATAGATAGATAGATAGACAGATAGATAGATAGATAAATAGACAGGTAGGTGGTTAGTAGATAGATAGATAGATAGATAGATAGATAGATAGATAGATAGATAGATAGATAGATAGATAGATAGATAGATAGATAGATAGATAGATAGATAGATAGATAGATAGATAGATAGATAGATAGATAGATAGATAGATGGATGGATAGATAGATAGATGGATTGATAGATAGATAGATAGATAGATAGATAGATAGATAGATAGATAGATAGATAGATAGATAGATAGATAGATAGATAGATAGATAGATAGATAGATAGATAGATAGATAGATAGATAGATAGATAGATAGATAGAATAGATAGATAGATACCTTGTAAAACGACTCCCCTCGTTCAAGTAAGTTAACGTCTAGTCTTTTGTAGATCATATAGATAGATAGATAGATAGATAGATAGATAGATAGATAGATAGATAGATAGATAGATAGATAGATAGATAGATAGATAGATAGATAGATAGATAGATAGATAGATAGATAGATACATAGATAGATAGATAGATAGATAGATAGATAGATAGATAGATAGATAGATAGATAGATAGATAGATAGATAGATAGATAGATAGATAGATAGACAGGTAGGTAGGTAGATAGATAGATAGATAGATAGATAGATAGATAGATAGATAGATAGATAGATAGATAGATAGATAGATAGATAGATAGATAGATAGATAGATAGATAGATAGATAGATAGATAGATAGATAGATAGATAGATAGATGGATGGATGGATGGATGGATAGATAGATAGATAGATAGATAGATAGATAGATAGATAGATAGATAGATAGATAGATAGATAGATAGATAGATAGATAGATAGATAGATAGATAGATAGATAGATAGATAGATAGATACCTTGTAAAACGACTCCCCTCGTTCAAGTAAGTGTATGTCTAGTCTTTTGTAGATCATATAGATAGATAGATAGATAGATAGATAGATAGATAGATAGATAGATAGATAGATAGATAGATAGATAGATAGATAGATAGATAGATAGATAGATAGATAGATAGATAGATAGATAGATAGATAGATAGATAGATATATAGATAGATGAATAGATAGATAGACAGGTAGGTAGATAGATAGATAGATAGATAGATAGATAGATAGATAGATAGATAGATAGATAGATAGATAGATAGATAGATAGATAGATAGATAGATAGATAGATAGATAGATAGATAGATAGATAGATAGATAGATAGATAGATAGATAGATAGATAGATAGATACCTTGTAAAACGATTCACCTCGTTCAAGTAAGTGTACGTCTAGTCTTTTGTAGATAATTGCGAATTCGTGACGACTGATATCGCATAATATTGTCTGAAAAAGGAAGTAATTGAGTCAGTAAGTATGGAAGGAAGGAAGTAAGGAAGGAAGGAAGTAAGGAAAGTAAGGAGGAAGGAAGGAAGGAAGGAAGGAAGGAAGGAAGGAAGGAAGGAAGGAAGGAAGGAAGGAAGGAAGTGAGTAAATAAGTGAGCAAGTAAATAAGTAAGTAAGTAAGTAAGTAAGTAAGTAATTAAGCAAGCACGTAAGCAAGTAAGCAAGTAAGTAAGTAAGTAAGTAAGTAAGCAAATAGGTAGGTAAGTAAGTAAGTAAGTAAGCAAGTAAGTAAGTAAGT
>WBZZ01006097.1:165000-185000 GCA_019918135.1 Paulinella micropora
GTTTCGTCCTGGGAAATACGGTCCTGGTTAGGGCACAAGTCGGGAAAGATTAGTCCGACTTCAGACCAGTCTACTATAACAAAACAAACCTACAAGATTAGAGCCAGCCCTGGGAGCTTCTGAGAACAGCATTCGACTTTCCAGGTAGTCAGCTGCTATTTCTATCTTGACCCGAATAGTTCGACTTGTTTTGGTAGTGTAGTTGCTGTCTCTGCATGACAATATCGGATAGTGTTGATAGGGGGATCTCTGCTCAGCCTATGTTGCTTTTGAAACAGCCTGTGTGTGTGTGTGTGTGTGTGTGTGTGTGTGTCTGTGTCTGTGTCTGTGTGTGTGTGAGTATGTATGTATGTATGTATGTATGTATGTATGTATGTATGTGTGTGTTGTGTGTGTGTGTGTATGTGTGCATGTGTGTTTGTGTGCATTGTATGTGTGTGTGTGTATGTGATCTTATGTGTCCGTGTGTGTGTGTCTGTGTGTGTGTGGTGTGGTGTGTGTTTGTGTGTGTGTGTGTGTGTTTGTGTTTGTGTTTGTCTTTGTGTTTGTGTTTGTGTTTGTCACAGTGTTTGTGTTTGTGTGTATGTGTGTGTGTGTGTGTGTGACACTGTGTGTGTGTGTGTGCTTTATGTGTGTGTGTGTGTGTGCATATGTGTGTGTGCATGTGTGTGAGTAGTATAGGGGGCCACTTGGGCACGCTTTTTCAAGACATACCCCACCCCACCACAGAGACACACACCGGCCCGCCGGGACAAAATGGCAACAGCAGGAAAAAGTGGAAACGGACAAAAGGAAATTGAGCCCGGATCCAAAAACAAAAGTAAAATAGAATTGAACAGCCGTACTTCAATGCGTCTGAGCGTCGATTTTTGACGCTTTGACGCACGCGTTTTAGCTCTGTCGTCTGCGCGTCGATTTTTGACGCATTGACGCACTCGTTTTTTCTCTGTCGTCGATTTTTGACGATTGACGCACTTCGGCACACTTTTTCACGACATACCCGCCACACAGAGACACACACCGTTCGGCCCGCACGGGACAAAATGGCAACGGCCAAATAAGTTCGTATTTTAAATTAAATTCATAAAAATATAGACACATACAGAATGACAAACGAAGACACACAAAAAATTGCGACAAGTCGCAGGTTTACCATTTCAAAAGGATGTATTATGATAAAGAATAATGAAAAGAGGCCGATGGTAAAAGTTCAATGGAGAGAAGGAGGTAAAACGATGTTTAAGAGTTTTACTATTGGAAAACGAAGAACCAAAGAACAAGCAATGGAAGAAGCAAAGAAATACCACGAGGAAAAAGTAAAACCAAAGTATGATGAATGGAAAGTTAATTATGATAAGGAAACAAAAGAAATCAAAAAAGAAAAGAAAAGGAATTGGAAGAAGAAAACATTCAAGTGTGAGTGTGGAGTTGAAATCAATAGGAGTAGCAAAGCAAGACATATGAAAACAAACAGGCACACGACCCCGCCAGTTCCGCCCGCCCCGCCAGCACCGCCCGCCCCGCCATAATTTCCATCTAAACATAGGGCCCCCCGTATATATAGACACGGGGAGCACACGGCGGACCACGGCGGGGCAGACAATTGAGATAATTCATTTTTATTTTTGAAAAAAATATTTTCCTATATATACACTGACCACCAATGGAGACACACACTTACAACGGTAAGACGTATAGGTTGGACAAATTTAGGGAACAAAAAATTAATTATGAAATCAAAACTGTTAGGGGTCAAGATGTGCTGTATATAATACCGAAGACGAGAAGGTATAAGGTGGATACAACAACGGCCCAAAATTACGTGAACAGAGTAAGAGATGCTGTTTACTTTGAGCATCATGCTATTCCAGTAGCACCACCATTACCTCCTCAGTTTGAGGCGAAAGTGTTTGAAGCGAAAGTGAGAGAAAGAAAAGAAAGGGTGAAAGACCTAATGCGATACGGAAACTACGAAATCAAACACGTTGACAGAAAGAAGCACATTCTAGGTATTAATGAAAGCCAGTATTGAGTTAGGATTAGAGGCAACTTTACTTCATTCAGTATGGAAGATGTAGTAAAGTTTATTGAGATAATACTGAACGATTTTATTAAAAGACAGAGACAGAATAATATGGTAAGTCTAAGTATCAAGTTTGTAGATTACTATGGAGCAGTATCTACGGGTTTGAAAAAGATTAACGAGATTTCCGTCAGCGAGGTTTCAGAAAGACTGTCAGCAATATTTCAAAGCAACGAAAGCCTTTATACAGACGAAAAGGGAACTAATATGGATAGGTTTAGATTCGTTTTGAAATCTGTTGAAATGCTGACGGGCGGATGGATGTATATAAAAAGAGAGGGGTAATTCAAATTAATAATACAGACAACATATGCTTAGCCAGAGCAATTGTTGTAGTAAAAGCAAAAATTGAAAAACACAAAAAATACAAGACAATATTAATGGGACGAAAGATACAGGAAGAGATGGCTTTGAAACTACACGAAGAAGCGAAAGTCATTCAGGATGTGTGCGGTATTCCTGAAATCAATACATTTGCTATCCACATTAAATACAATTTCGTTATTGTTGAATTTCCTGACAAGATTGTTTATAAGACGGACCTGCTTAATGAAAAGGGCGAGCGACTTACGAACCTTTACATACTTAAGACAGAGAACCACTACGATGCGATAACTAATATGAAGTCTTTGCTAGGCAAAAAGAACTTCTGTGAGTTATGTCTAAGGGGATACAAAGAAAGGCACGCCTGCGAAGCCACTTGTAATATCTGCGAAACCAAAGGTTGTAAAGGTATTAACGATAAAAGCAATTGGACTGATTGCTATTCATGTAATAGAAAGTTTCAGAATACGGTATGTTTCAGCAACCACAAGAAGACGAATTGCGATATCAAGGCGAAATGTCTTTCGTGCGGACTTAATTACAGGAGGAAAGATGAGCACACGTGCGGTTATGCGAAATGCCGTAATTGTAAGGAACTGAAACCACTTGAACACCAATGTGAAATCGTGAAGAAAGAGATACTTCCGTTTTCAGAGAAATACATATTCTTTGACTTTGAAGCTACACAGGACACGGGCGAGCACATAGTCAATCACGCGGAAAGCCAGTATTTCGATGCTAAGGAACCACCAGTTATTCATAAGAACATTGAAGATTTCTGTAAGTGGGCTTTTGAATCTAAGCACAACGGCTTTACATTCATTGCTCATAACAGTCGCGGTTATGATTGTCAGTTTATTCTTAAATGGTTGGTAGATAACGGACAGGCTCCATTCGTTATCAAGGCGGTAAGATAATGATGATGACTTTGAAGAAATACCGCTTCATTGATAGTCTCAGTTTCTTGACTATGCCTCTGGCTGATTTTCCTAAGACATTCGGATTGAAAGAACTTAAAAAGGGCGTCTTCCCTCACTTCTTCAACACGGACAAGAATAAAAATTATGTTGGTGTTATGCCTCACAAGAAGCACTACGGCTACGACACTATGAAAGATAAGAAAAGGGCGGAATTCTTAGAATGGTATGAAAGCCAAAGAAATAGCACATTTGATATGCAGAAGGAAATCGCTGAATACTGTCATAGCGATGTTGATATATTGAGAAGGGGATGTATGGATTTCAGAAAGCAGTTTCTAGAATTCGGTATTGACCCGTTTCAATATACAACTATTGCGAGTTGTGTTATGGCTTTGTATCGTGCTAAGTTTATGCTAGAGAATTCAATCGCTGTGTTGAAGGCGGAGAAGCAAAACAGGATTACCTCTCGGGCTTGTGTTGAATGGATAGCTTACAGAAGCAGGTTAGACAAGACGGATATCAAACACGCATTCAATGGTGGTGAAAAAATGTTTCAACTTGGTCAATCCCGTGTGTATGTAGATGGCTGGGATGAAAAGACTAAAACTGCTTACGAATTTCACGGATGTCTCTGGCACGGATGTCCAAAGTGCTTCAATGGTAATACCATTAACACTAAGAAGAATAAGACAATGGGCGAATTATACAAGGCAACAATGAGACGAGAAAAAGAACTAAGCAAACAAGTCAGCAAACTAGTATCTATCTGGGAATGTGAATGGAGATTAATGAAAACGAGTGAAAGCCTAGCGGAAGATACTAATGAACGAATTACTGAACAGGAAGGACTTAACCCGCGAGAAGCAATGTTTGGGGGTAGAACGGATGCTCTAACATTGTATTGGAAAGCACGGCACAACAGCGAATATGCAAAATACATTGACATATGCTCTCTGTATCCGACCGTTATGTTTTACGACCTTTACCCTAGCGGGCACCATACTATTATAAGACCTAACAACGATGACGACCGAAAAGATATGAAAAACAAAATCATAAACAGAGAATATTTCGGAGTGTCTAAGGTTAAGATGCTACCGCCTAGAAAATTACTACACCCCGTTTTACCTAAGGCGGATAGAGGTAAGCTTATGTATTACTTATGCGACAAGTGCGGAATGACTGAACAGAAAACCGAATGTAAGCACACCGATAACGAGCGAACAATAACTGGCACTTGGGCAACACCCGAAATTTACAAGGCCTTAGACAAAGGCTACAAGCTAATTAAGGTATATGAGGTACGGCACTGGAAGGAACAGAGCAGTAGCCTTTTCAAAGATTACATAAAAACTTTCTTAAAGGTTAAACAAGAGTCAAGCGGATATCCTGATGGTTGTATTACACAGGAACAAAAAAGAAACTACATTGACAGTATGGAAATTAAAATGGGTATTAAGATGGATGAACACAAAATAGAAGAAAACCCAGGACGGCGAGCGGTTGCTAAGTTGTGCTTGAATAGCCTGTGGGGCAAGTTTGGTGAAAAGCAAAACAAAACTCAAAACAAAATGATTAAAGATAAAGATACCTTATACAAGTTAATGAACGATAAGGCAGTTGATAACATAAACATAAACATTATTAACGACAAAATAATAGAAGCGAGTTATGACCTTAAACAGGATGCGGTAAGCGACCCTGTAAAAACAAATATTGTAGTTGCTTTATTTACGACTTGCCACGCGAGGATTAGACTATATGAGATGATGGACAAACTAGACAACAGAGTTCTATACCACGCAGTGTCATATACACGACAGACTTAACGAAAGGCGAAACAGATGTTAAAACTGGTAAGTTGTTAGGCGAATGGACGAACGAACTACACGGAGCAAAGATTATGACCTTTATTGGAGGCGGACCAAAGTGTTATGGCTATGTCTTAGATAACGGCAAAGCAAGTATGAAAGTCAAAGGCTTTAGTATGAATTATGAAAACAATAAATCATTAAATTTACCAAATATGTTAAGTGTCATTAGTTGCGGACTTGGAATTAAAAACAGCGACCTTATTGAGAACGGCAAAAATGAATTGTTAGAGTTGCTTAAAACTCAGGAAGAGAAATTGATTGCTAAACGAATTGAAAAATCAGGTAAAGTTGTTATATTAGAAAACAGCAAGATAACAAGAGACAAACAACAAAAAAAAAATAACGAGTGAATACTTAGAAAAAATATTCAGCTTTACTTACACTAAAAGAAATATTATAGGTATTGTAGATAATGCGATTGAAACAAGGCCGTTTGGATACTAAATGAAAAAATTTATAGATATATTTTTTTACCTTTACCTTTTTTTTGGGATTGTAAGGGCTTGCCCTTACTAAAGCTTCTTATTGTATGAATTCCTTTTTTTGGTTTCACTAACTTAGTATTTACCGCAGTCGCTCCCAGCAATGATACTGGGTCAAATGCGGTTCGGTAGTTCGTCGTTAGCTTCGCGGTCTTTGCCCTTTTACCTTTTGGATTTACTCTTGTAGCTACTCGGTCAATTACTCCTTCAATGAGGTCTCTCGTGCTACTGCCTTTATTGTATGTGGTAGCCCTCACTCCAGTCTGTCGGCTTAAATCTTTTGCTATTGTGCCACCTAACGAATGACCCGTCAGCTCTACATTATCCTTACCATATTTCTTTATGACTTCATTAACCAGCTTCTGCTCTTCTTTATATCTCGGTGTTCTTTTTAATACTCCCTTTACCAATGCGACATCGGTTAGCAGGTCCCGCTTATCCGCGGAGCATCTAAATGCTACAATCGCTTTACCATCTTTTTCATACACTGTTGATTTTTCTTTGCTTGCGACTGGTTTCCATCCGTCAGCACCCTTTCGTTCTGACTGCGACAAATAGACATCCTCAGATAACTCAGCACTGCCTCCCTTCTGCTTCCTGTATTCTTTACCAGCTTTTTTCAATGCTTCACCATAGGTTATACCGTGTTTGGCGGAGTAAGCCTTTACGAAGGCAATCCATTGAGACATTTCGTATATTATTAATTAATTATTTTTTATTTTTTTATATTACCCTATATATACTAATGTCTACCCTTACAAGACTATGCGAGAAGGTCCAAACACTTTCCATTGAAGGTGAAAAAAAATCCTTCTCGTTGGAAGATGTTCAAAAGGTAATACACGACGAAATAAAAGCAATTGAAGAAATGAGAAATACACAACCGAAGGACACTTTTCAATTCGGCAAATACCGCGGAAAGAAGTTTGAAGACATCGCAAAGATTGACAAGCCATATATTGAATGGTTAATGAAACAACCATGGTATAGGACCAGAGATGAATTGAAGAAGTATTTGTAAAGTCTTTTGTATTTTTTTTGCTTCACTGATCTTCAATAAAATTAGCGATAACACTCACATTTCCTCCTCCGCCAGCAGAGACAGACTTTTGTAAAAATGTTAGATTTTCACCAGGAGAAAGTTGAATGTCGTAAGTTCGCAGGTCAATAAGCTGGCTAGAAGTAGCATTAACATAAAGTTTAAGGATGACGTCCGTTATAGTGGCACCACCGAGGGCAGTCGCTGCGGTATCCTTTGACACGATTGAAGTTGTAGCATCAATATCAGCAAAGTTCTCCGCCGTAAGTGTTCCAGTTGTTTTCACAATCCGAACTATATTAACTTTTGTATCTTCGTTTGATATGCTCACGAGAGATGGATAAACAATTGAATAATTTGTAGCACCGCCATCAAAAAGCGATTTATTTTTTATGCTAAGAATTGGGCTTTCAGTAGTGCTCGCTGGCTCACTTCCTTCCGCTTCGTTAGATATGCTTGAATTAACGGTGTTAGCGCCCTCAATAAACATACTACAACTTGCTGTTTTTAAACTTTGTATTCCTGTATCGGCGTCATTTCTCATTCTAGCAACAAATGGAAGAGTTGTATTCCGCAGACTGACACCCGTGTTGGCATTCGCATACTTAATCATATGGACTTGCTGGAATTTGCCTGTGTTGGGGTTCTCAATTGAAAACTTAATGGCCCCAAAGCCCAAATATTGAAATTGAATTTGAAAGACATTTCCCTTCGTCAAATCTAAGATCGGCATATTGACTGTTCCATTACATGGGTCATCCCAGATTGCTTGTTGAATATAGGAAACAACACCTCCTTTCGCGTGTGCTATACAGAAACCCACCACACCATCCTTATAAAAGTAGAATCCATTTTGTAAATTATTATCGCCTATACCAATAAATGATACATATTCCTTAGTTTCATCAGTAGTCCATAAGGCAGTGAAGCGTGCTAAAACACCCATACCCGTTCTGTATTTTATTTTTCTTTTGCTTTCCATAACGGCATTAGCAGTAGCATTAGCGGTTGTTTTTAATTCGGCCATATTACTGCTAAGTGAAACGCTCGCGTTCGTTTCTGTTTTTGTCCATACCCTTGTATTGATAGTATATGGAAAGATTTCCTGTAATACTGGTGTTAATGAACTGGTTAATGCTTCACCAAAGGCAGTTTTCATATTTTGACCCCCTACATATCCATCATACCCGACTTTGACATTTACGAAGTCTCCACCTGGATTTTGGGCGACTAAATTTCGTTGGTGGGATGTCATAGTTTCTATATTATCAAAAAAATAAATAATCTATCAAAATTAATTACTACATATTATCTCACTGGCGGGGTTTTAATTTCTGGTAATGGTGCCATTCTTAACATTTACTTCTTGCTGAGTTACGACAAATGTGTAATGATTGGCCGCAATATTGGCAGTTGTAGCAATAAACTCCCATCGTCGCTCGGTGTCCAGACTTAATCCGCTGATTTCATTTTGGTCCTTGCTCCACAGCGGACGGGTATTGTCAAAGCTATCGCACCAAACCCAGTTGTATTGATAAACATTGCTATTCATCAAAGAAGAGCCTTCCAACTTCGGTTTAAGATACATATAGTCTTCTAGTTTTCCAGTTTGACAATCAACATTGAATTCTTGAAGTCGTGCTCCGTCTAGTGTGGTATAAAAAGTTTGGACCTTAGAACCGAGCAGGTTGCTATTGTCATAGGCGGTGTTCTTATTTTCGGTTGTGTTGAAAACAGAGTGATAAATTTTCTTAATTCGCCGTCCGTGGCCTCTGTCAAATCTAAGGATAACATTTTGAGAAGTTGAAGCCACTCCGACCGTATTTTTATACAAATAAGAATAATCAATGTTGAAGCTCATACCTTCGGGGCTCATAATCTTCTGTTGAATTGATTGAACAACATCTGGGTTAGTTTCAACAGCTAAGAACAGGCTGAGATTAGTAATAGTAACATTTGAATCAGCTACCGCAACAGTGCCACCACCAGTAGAAAGAGCATCATTGTTATAATAAAAGATTTTGGGTGTCTGTTGCCAAACAATCCGCAAAGTCAAAATTTCTGGAAACATAATAGTTTTATCCAGAGCGAAAATGGTATTGTAAAGCATTCCAAGATTAATCTTGACATTAACACTCGGGCTGGCATTGTTAATAGTTCCAGCTGAGAAATACTTGGCCTCATTAAAAGCAACATTAACGAACTTACTCGTGCCAGTCTCATTCGCAATAAGGGTATCATCGTGTCGGCGAGCATTTGTGGTGGGTTGTGCCATCCAAGCCTTTAATGCGGCCTGAACCTGAGCCTTAGCAACATCAATACCAGTATCAATTTGCCCCGCCGCATTTCCTGCTATTGCCGAAGCGGCCAATGCTGTTTGTAATGCGGCCAACCTTGTAGCATCGCTAGCGGGTTGAAATGTAGTTGTAGCATTACACTTTTGAAGCATACAACCAGCTCCACTTCCATTGTCGTGGTTTTCCAAAGCGAGTAAATCATCAATGGAGGTTTCGGGTTTCCAAGTCATCTTAGTGACATTTCCGACTTCATTAATGTCGCACAGATAAACACCACCTCTAGTAATAAATTGAATTTGCCTAATTGGGGCCAGACAGTCCATAAAGCATTTATTGTAGTTCGCCGCCTTCGCATCAGGAGCATAATTAAAACTCAAAACAGAGCGAGCCAAGTTAAACGGACGGCTGATAAGGTCAAAGTTGCTTTCCTGTCCTCCTGCGGTAGAAACAGCGACAGTAATAGAACCCTCACGAGGGGTAAGCTTATTCAAACGATAAGAAGCACTGATGTAGTCAGTCCTGCTAAAATCTAGTTCGCCTCCGTGTTGTGTAGGCATTTGTTTTTCCTCTTTTTTCGGTTGTCCTATATTGTAATATAAGAAAAAAAAATAATTCTAAAATTAATTATCTAGATTTCAACAAATTAAAAATGATGTAAATAAATTAAAATAATTCGTCTCGCGGTGAATCAACAATGTCATTACAATACCTAACCCGTTGAGATTAACTGGTTGGTCGTTTTCGTCAGTTAAGTAAAACCGATACACATTGCTTGAACTAGTAGATAACCCTTTGCCGTATTCACTACCCGAGCCATCATAGATAACAGAGCCGAACGGGATTTCATTCGCTGTATATATTTCTTGGAGCACGTGGTTATCGCCTTCGCCGACTAGGTCGCTTTGTAAATATAATGTTTTTTCACCAGTCAAGATTATGACATTTGGCGACCTAATAGCATTATTAGCAAAGAAATATGTTGAGTCGCGGTCAAAACCCATTACTTCGTGGATACGTGTTTCGGTGTCAAATATAAACCGCGGTTGAATGCCTCCATTGTTCGCTACTGTAAATAATAGCTTGCCGTCTTCTGGGTCGGTGTTTGTGTTGTTGCTCGTAACGGTATATGTGTAGTCGTTGGGGCTGTCTGCGGTTAGCACCTCAGCCAGTTTATTTTTTAAGTTGTTCATTGTGTAGTTTCCCTCGGGTATCGTAATCAGAGCCTCAAATCCATCTTCACTCAGAGTAAAAGTGTTGTAAGGACTTGCCACAGAGTAATACGATTTAGGAACATAGATATGTAAAATTTTACAGTGTGTTGGATTGTCTAGCGATTTCATATCAATGGAGTGAGTGAAATCACTGTCCGTGCCGTTTATCCTATTTTTGCTATTGACATAGTAAATATTGCTACTTCGCCCACCGCGGTATTCCATAGTAAGTGCTTTTTTTTTCAAAAAACCACTTACAATCTCAAAAAAACTATACTGTATATATTAGAAAATATATTTTTTGTTTTAATTACATACCACAACGGAGGGGGTATGCTTTGAGAAGCATAGCTTCGCAATGCGGGGGACGAAGGCCCCTGCTAAATAAAAGTGTCAAAGCCGTAGCCGTTCTGGGTTTTCAACTCTTCCGCTTCTTTTTCTTTTAAGTCCATCCAACCGCTGGCAAATTTAAAGCGATTACCTTTCGCCCGCTCTAACAAAAACCTAATACTATGCCACCCGCAGGTATCTGTTGTGTCGCTTTGGTTTTTAACTTGATTAACCTTCATAAGCAAATATGTGTTCGGCTTACTCTTGTCAATAAGCTGTTTCATTTGGTGTAGAAATAGGTCTGTCGGTTTATACAGTGCGAGCGGGTCGTAGATTTCAATAGAGTCGTCTTTAATTAGGTCAACCCAAACAGCAATCCAATGTGAGCCTGGTTGGCTAGACTTATCCAAGTTCATAATAAATCCATACTTCTTTCTTTTTTCTGGTTTTAGTTTGTTTATTTCATCGCTGGCTACTGTTCCCAAATACCAATCGTGCTTCCTCATAATGGTGTCTATTTCATCCGTCATCAATCCTCGGTAGGGGCCTCCTCCCACGATTTCGGGTGTTGTGTCGGCGGTGATTTCGGTTGTTTTGTCGGCGGTGATTTCAGGTGTTGTGTCGGGCGGGGGTTCGGTGTTGGTTTCAGGTATGGTGTCGGGTGATATGTCGGCAATGGTTTCGGTGGTTGGGGTTGCTTCCTCGGTTGGTTGAATACCGAGATTATTTGAAACTTGATTTTTAATGTTTGGGTCGCTTCTCATTTCAGATACTAAGTTATTTACATAATCCTTCTTCTTCATTTTTTTTCTGTATTTACCCTTTTTCAAATATTTCTTAATTTTTGCTATTGTTAAAAGTTTGTGTATTAATTCCTCCATCGTTTTTGCCCCAGCACCCGTTTGGTTTATTCCCAAATAATCAGCGAGTTTCTTTCTCATTTCATTCTGGTCTATTCCTAAATCAATACCTTCATCTACTATAACTTGTGCCATACCCGCAGTCGTGTGTTTTCCTTTAACTTTTTTTGGTGGTGGTTTGCCCCGAGCTTTCATTTCTTTTTCCAAAGCAGGGCCCAAAGTTTTGGGTATATCCAGTTTCGGATACTTGTAATCATTTCTTAAACCTGCGGATATGTATGATATTTTATCTTTAATTTCAAAGTGTTTCGCTTTGGCCTCCGCTCGTTTTTTTTCTTGTTCTAATTCTTTTTTGTATTGATCAGCCAGTTCTTTCTGCTCATCTGCTGATTGGGCATCGGCTATCGCTTTCTCTATTCCTGTGCCAAGTTTGATAAATTCTGTTTTGCTCAAGCTTTTAATAAATTTAGTTGTAAAGCCCGCTTTCTTCATTAATTCAATGTATTTTTCTTTTAATTCTTTTTCAGCCTTTTTCTCTTCTTTTGTTTTCAATGGCATCTGCTTTTCTTCTGGTGCTTGGGGTGCTTGTGGTGGTGCTTGTGGTGGTCCTAGTTGTGGTGCTTGTGGTGCTTGTGGCGGTCCTAGTTGTGGTGCTTGGGGTGGTGCTTGTGGTGGTGCTTGTGGTGGTGCTTGTATGTATTGAGGTTGGAACTGTGGTGGTGGTAATAACATTAAATTATTTTTTCTATCTTGTTCAAATTTTACATCCTCTATAAGCTTTTGCTCTCTGTTCGCCTGCCTTATTAATTCTTCTTGTCTTTCCATTTCCGCATTCTCCTTCCTCTCCATTCTTTTCTTCTCATCTTCTGCCTGTTCTCTTAACTTCTTTTCCTTTTCTTCCTGCTCGTGTATTAGTTCATATTTTTTCAGCAGGTTGTTTTGTATCTGGTTGCGGTTCTCGTGTTCAAGGCGATTGAATTCGGACTTGATTATTCGCTCTTTTGTAGGGACTCCGCCCCTACGACCCCGCCTGTGGGGTTTGGAATGGGTATCCCCTTTCATATATTTCAAAAACGGTTTAACGATTTGAAGTGTTGAAAGGTCATTCGTTTTCTCGCCAAAGTTGAGATATGCTCGTTTGCCTTTCACTTTAATATATGGTCAGCCATCTTTGGTTCTGTATATCCTCGGAGGTCGTTGCTTTCGCAGAGACTTCGCCTCCGCACCTCCTCTTCTTAATTTTTTCATATGTATATTGTTAGAAAAAAATTAATATAAGATTTAGTTTAATACCTGAAAGGGCAAGCCCTTTCAAACCCAAGTTTTGTGAAACTTTTAGCCTACCGAAACTTGACTGCTCCGCCTCGTTGCTTTCCGTATCCTTGCTTCATCGCGGCCTTTGCTACACGGTCCGCATAAGGCACTCCGACATCGCTAAGAAAAGTAGCACCCCTTGAAATCAATTGGTTCTTCTTGATAAACCTATTAGCATCCACTATCGCTTTTCCGACCTTCGCCCAATTAACTTTGCCTCCTGTTTGCTTCTTTTTTCCCTTCTTCTTTCTTCCTCCTGCTTGTGGCATACTGGGATTGTAGCTGATGTTATAACCTGATGGACTACTGATAATAACTGGTGATGTTGGCATCTATATATAGTTCTAAAAAAAATAAATAATAATAAAATTACTTTAAGCGAATATTGAAGTTCTTTCGTAATTCATCAGATACCGCATCAACATACAAAAAGTTAAACCTCTCTTTCGTCGCCTCGTGATATTTTTGAATGAAGTAGTCTAAATCATAGCCAAGGTCAAAATGTTTATACACGAGTTCTATTTTATCCTGAGACTGTCCAGGAAAAATAAGAAGGTAGTCTAGCTGTTTGATGGCTTCAGGCTTCATGTCGTTAAGATACTGCGAGCTCATAATAACCTTTGACTTGAAATGCCTGTTGCGCTTCAACAGGTCGCTTACGGACTTATCCCTTAACCCGCTACCCAAATCATCTAACACGAAAACGACTTCTGGTGTTATGTATTTACTCGGTCTTTCTGCTGGTGCTTGTCAATGCTTCTTCTTCTCTTCTTTACCAAAGTATAAAAACTTCGGCTTTTCTACTTCATCCTTCCCGTCCTGAACAATTTCGCCTTCTTCTTGCTCCTCGTCTGGCTTGTTTAGCTTGTCTAACTCGTAATCTATCACACTGTATCCATCCGTTTTCAAATATGTGTATATAGCCATTGGATTACCCTTCTTCTTGAAGAACTTAACCATTTCTTTGTAAATGTGGTCCTTGTGTATCGTGCTGGCAATAATAACAATACGGGTCTTTTTGTCGGTCGTTCGTTTCAGGATTTCAAACAGTGCGGTCGTCTTGCCACTCTTCTTGCGAGCGAGAAGAAATATATTGGCATACGGCTCATCAAATAACTTATATCCTTTTGCCAACTTCTCGCCATCTCCGTTTTGCTTGACTGGTTTCACCTTTACATTATTGATTTTCTCCATCGTTTATATAAATATTACCTGAGAAATTCTAAACAAATAACAATTCTTCCAGCTAGTTGGTCGGTCTCAATATTTCCGCTGTCTGTTTTCAATACCCTAAACGAATACTGCCCATCGGTCCAATTTAATAATACCTAAGTTGTAGCTAAGATTTGAAATGTTTGCGGTGTTGCTGTCGGCGAATGTGCCGATGATGCCGATGCGGTCCATATAAAGGATTTTCGTTTTCGTTTCAGTCATATCATTCATATAGTGGATAAACTTAACATTCATTCTGGTCGGTGTAAAGTTCATTTGAATGTTTTTGTCAAATGTCTTGCTACCGCCCGCAAAATCATTACTTACAAAAATAATCCGCTGATATTTGAACTCACTCATTGTTTCTATATGTTGTATAATATATTATGTTATTAATATTATTATTTGTTTGCTCTGTGTTAGGTCGGACCGCCTGCGATTTCTATTCGCGGGTTAGCGATAAAAAAATGAAAGTTGTGTTTATTGTATAAAGCAAGGGGTAGATACTGGATTTAAGTGTGTTTTTATAAATAACGGAAATAATATGTGTCGTAGTTTTGATGAGGCACTGCCTTTGATGTGTCCGGGTGATAATAGATGGTATATGACACATATATATGAATGCTCACTTCTTTGAACTAGAAGGCGATGGAAGGCAGATGCCAATCAATAGTGTTAAAATACCGACATAAGTGTTGGCTGTCTCGCACGGTAAGTTCTTTTCAGACAGCCTCACGATACAAAGGGTGATGATGACGATAATGATACCCATTTGAAATAAGTATTTAATAAGTCTGCTATCAGTTGGTCTGTTTTTTATACAACAACAATTCCAGTTGTCTTCCAATTCGTGTTCTACTTTTTTTTCTTCATTCTTCAACGAAATATCCAAAACACGGTTCTTCAACTCTGGTGTTAGTTCGCCATCTGCCATATCAATGAGTGGAGGTTGAGGGTGTAATCTAGGCGGCATTGTAGTAAGTCTTACGAACTCAAAAATTATATCGGGATTACGGAGGGAAAACGACTGCTCGGATTTCTGCTAATTGGTTTTTTTAATCTGCTATATCATTAGTTAGATTATTATTTTGCTTTTCTAAATAAATCACCTTTTCAGTTGTATGTTGAAAAGCACTGACTAATATTGGTATAAAACTTGTATATGTTATACCTTCATAATTTCCTTTTCCATCATCTGCTTTTATTCCGCTTTCGGATACAAATTCTGGAAATACTTTTTTAACTTCATCTGCTATAAATCCGTGGGTCTTTTTCTCTCTCTTTTCATCTGATTTCAAATAATATGAACATCAGTTTATTTTCATAAGATTATCGCAACAATCCACGCAGTCTAGTGTTTTAATATCTAATTTTAATCTCCTGTCTGAACCAACGGACCATGAAGCTGCTCCCGCAGCCAAAAACACATAGCCTGTATTATTTTCACCATTTGACAATGAAGTTGACCAAGCGTGTAATAATCCACCTGTAGTCATTACCACCGCATAACCTGATGAGTCTCCTGCTTTCATAAATATTTGAGGGTTGGACGGATTGCCTGGTCTTTGTCTTAGCGTTAAAAATCCGCTTGATGTTGTTGTCATAATTAATCCAGCATTCGCCGTTATTGCCTTTGAAGCAGTAATTCCAGCATCACCAATTCTAAATAATTCATTTGTGGCACCATAGTAAAATATGTGATTATCAGTTGTAGCATTAACATTGTACATCATTGTGTCTAGTTTAATACCAAATCCATTAAAAGCAGTCGTGGAGCCTGTTCCACCATCCCACAAAACTAATTTGTTGTTTGTGTTTGTATATCCTGACCTATCTATGAAAACACTTTTTCCAGCACCTACTACTATATTGTCGCTTGTTGTTAATGTCGTTGTTGATATACCAGCACTAGCCGTTATCAATCCTTTCGTCCATAATGTCCCGTTTAATCCATTCAATGACATTAATAGTTGTTCCCCTGAATTCTCCCATATAAAGCCCATCGTAGAATTATTAGCAACCCTAAACCGAAAACTATACGAACTAAAATCATTTCCAGAAACCGCCAAACCATTTGCCAAACTTCTAGTGTTTCCACCTCCACCAGATGCTGCATAAATTCCCCAACTCGTATTAGTCGTATCCCATAGAAATATTCCTTTTGCGTTTGTTCCATCTGTTATTCCCTGAATTCCTATTTTCGCTCCACTTGTATTTGTTGCTGACGTTAGTGTGCCTGTATATGTAATCCCCGCACTCGCAGTTATCAATCCTTTTGTCCATAAAGTCCCGTTTGCCCCATTCAATGACATTAACAATTGCTCTGCTGAATTTTCCCACACAAAACCATCCGCCGAAGCATTACCACTCCTAAATCTTACAGCAAAGCCTGAAATATCGTTGCCTGCCACCGCTGTTCCTCCACCTAATGATTTACCAGCCCCAGGTTGAGCCATATAAATCCCCCATCCTGAGTTGTCTGTATCCCACATAAATATACCTTGCCCATTTCCTCCATCTACTTTATTTTGAATAGATAACTTACAACCGCCATCTGCTGTTATTAATCCACTTGCGGTTGCGGTTGTTGTTGATATACCCGCGGTTGAAGTAATCGTAGTTCCCGTTATTGTTCCACCATTTGTTATGTTGTTTGAGTTCATATCCAAAGCACCATAAAACCGCATACCGCCAGCATTGTTAAAACGGATGATGTCAGACGAAGCACTTTTATTATCCAAAAGTTTTGAAATATAAAGTCCCGCCCCTTTTACATTAAATGCTACATTCGTAAATACATAACCTCGTTGGTTCGCGGTTCCACTTGTAGCAGTATTTAGAGTAAATAAGAAATACTGATAATCTCCTGATGTCTGTGAAAAGAATATGTCTCCTCCATTTTGGTTTAATATCCTCGCCCCATTATATGTTATATTTCCTCCATTAATGATATCCACATTATTAAAATCAGCTTGGTTCAACAAAGTAAGCCCACGTATATCATTTCTCGTTCCATTAAATATTTTAATTCCCGTTATTGTTTGGTCTCCTGTTAGTTTTATATTTTGCCCGTCCAATGTGTCCGCATACCCTTTTGTCGCTCCGTCCGTTGTTGCTGATGGTGTGGCTAAGTTTGTTATTTTGTTGTTATTCAAAGATAGTGTAGTGCCAGTTGCGGTTTTAATTAAAGTATTACCCGAATATAACTCTACATACGAACCAGTTATTTGTATCGGATACCAAGTCGCTGTTGCTGCTTTTTGTGCGGCAATCATTCCTATTTTTGTATCAAATGCTATACCGATGCCGTCAAAAGTAGTAGGATTGGACGAACCACTTACTTCCAAAGTTGATGTAAATTTTTTATTCCCCGCTATGGTTTGGTCTCCTGTTAGTTTAACGACAGAAGTGTCAAGAGTAGAAACATCAACACCATCAACAAGATTAACATTTGTTATGCTTTGGCTTTTCATATCAAGACCAGCACTCGCATTTATTATACTGCTAAATGTCTTAATACCCGCTAAGGTTTGGTCTCCTGTTAGTTTGACCACCGAAGTATCAAGGGCAGAAACATCAATACCATCAACATTACCAACATTTGTAATAGCAAAACCACCCATATTTAAACTACCCGTCATAGCCACTGTGCCGTCCTTTGCCAGTTTCGTATCAGTGTAAGCCTTCGTTGAAGCATCGGTGTCATAGAATGGTGCTGGAAGTCCGCTAATTGCTGTTGTGCCACTAAAATTTAAAACATTGCCAGTCAGTGTTATTCCACTCCCCGTTGTAGAAGCAAGAAGTATGGAAGAACCAACAATGCTTAGTGGATATCCCGTTGCTCCACCTACCTCCGACTAATAAATAGAGCCCATATTATTGTTGTAATTGAAGAATAACTTACCAGTGTTTAATGGATTTGAATCTTTTACACCCAAATAAGTAGTAAATATTTTGTTTCCTGTTATAGTCTGGTCTCCCGTTAGTTTAACCACCGAAGTATCAAGAGCCGAAACATCAACACCATCAACATTACCGACATTTGCTACATTAAAACCTCCCATATTTAAATCTCCAAACATCATAGCGAGACCATCCAATCTAAGAAAAGGTGAAGCAACATTTCTCCATTGTCCTGTGCTATAAATGAGCAGTTGGTTATCGGCGGGTGTTCCTGTAATTAAAACATCGCTGTGTGTATTAATTGAACCATCTGCGGACACTTTCGCATTGTTCGCTATGTGCTCTGTTATCCAATCATCAACATCTTTTGTATTTACTAAATTAACTCCCGTTATGTTCAAATAACCTCCCATACTAATATTGCCCGTTTCATCCACATTTATCGGAAAGGTTTTATTTACCCAGTTTATTGAATTATATGTTAGATAACTATTCATCGCCACTGGTGCTGTAATGACTACGTCAGAGAGTGTGTCAATTGAACCAATGGTTGTATTTCTCCATTTACCATCTACATCATTATAAGTTAAGTATTGCCCGACCGTTGGTGCGGATATGTTTGTGTCTATGAGATTATATAAACTGGTTTGGTGCGGATTACTTGTATTAGAGCGGTGTTGAGTTGAGACTTTAACCTCGTCGTTGTCCCTAACTCGTTGCTCTGTGTAATATAAATGGCTTCCTTCTTTAATGTCCGACGTGCTTTTGGTAGCCAGTCGTGTGTCAAATCGTCCGTCAGTATAATACAGATTTACGGGGTCAGCATCTTCTGGCACTCTATCAGTGTTTAAGCCAATAATATTAGTGTTTGTTAAATCAAGGTTAAGTATGTTCAGACTATCAACGGCCAGCTCATTAAGGCCTAATAAACTTTTGTATTGGCTCATTGAACCGCTATATAATTAGTTTATTAATAAAAACTAAATAATATTATTTTGTATATTAATATAAACAAGTCATAAAATGCCAAGAGGTAATAGAGAGGTCGCGATGAAGAATCTTGAAAAGGGTTGGGAGGCTAAGAAGAACCAGGCTAAGCAGAGAAAGATTGAGAGGGCGAGGGAACTACTTGCTGAGGAAGAGGCTAAGAATGTGAAAGAAATGACCAATGACGAAAAGATGGACCACATTACTAAGAAGCAGTTGGCAAAGGATATGATTGATGGAAGAGACGGTGAGATAAGTGAGGAAAGTAGTTCGGACGAGGAAGTAGAACACGACTTTGTAGATATCGTTGCCCAACGGGTTGCGGGTATGAAACTTAAAGCCAAACAGAAGAAGACAAAGAAAGAGGTAAAAAAGAAAGTGGAAGAAGAGAGCGAGAGTGAGAGCGAAAGTGATGAAGAGGAAGATCCTAAGCCTAAGAAAGGAGGGAAGAAGACTAGCAGTGTTAGTATCAATGTTTATAATCAACAACCCGATAAACCAAAAAAAGAAAACAATGATACATCTAAGATATTTTTAAAGTTCTAAATATATGAACCTTTTTAAAAAAAAGCTTCACAAAAAAATTTGGGTCGTAGGGTGCCCCTACAATGGACCATAAACACAGCAATCCGCAAAATACTGAAACGGAGGCGGAGTCTCCGCGAGATAAGGAAGAACTTGAAAAACAGAAAATTGAAGAAGCTTCTGAAATACACCATCAATCTAAGAACCCTAAAAAATGGAATACTATACTAGCCCCTGAACCTGAACCATTAAGCCAAGTGTTTATTGACCTTATGGATATGTCTAAAATAGCTACTAAGAAAGGAAACAAAAACTACAACTTTGGTTTAGTAATGATTGATGTTTATTCTCATCGTGGTTGGATTGAACCGATCAAAAATAAATCAACTGGCGAAGTATTAGAAGGATTAAAAAAAATGCCCAAACCTAAAAGGATTACGTCCGACAACGGCAGTGAATAAAAAGGACAAGTCGCAGAATACTTTAAAGACAACGGAATCCAACATACAACTAACGAAGTTGGCGACCACCGAACTATGAGCATAGTAGATAGATTTATTAGAATAATAAGAAATGATTTAAATTTTATGTGGGAAGTTAATGATAATTTTATTTGGGTTCCTTACATTTATGAAATTG
>WBZZ01006097.1:190000-199298 GCA_019918135.1 Paulinella micropora
TCTTCTCCAGATCCCAACCAATCTGGCTAGCCCACCGCCGCTGCCGGCCGCTTCCGACCGGCTACATACCGATCGTGTTTCTGCCATCCTCACAGGCCAAAAAAGCCAAAATTCAAGAAATGACTGTTTTTTTGACCTACCGACCGGAGTTTTCACTCTCTGAAGCTCTTCAATAGCTATTTCTCTTAGTTTTAGCACCGCACGCAAGGCCTAAATACTTTTATTTAATTTACAGTGGGTCGATTTTGGTCACATGATGTACATCACTAGGCCCCGGGCCCCCCGGCCGCTTACGTCTCAGTTTCACTTTAAGTGTCTCGGTCAGGCTCAGTTTTCAAACTGAAGCATCTTGAAAGTTTCTCAGCCTCGGACTTCCGACTACAGTATTAAATATGAGTTTATTACCCACGAGGGTAGTGCATGTCCTCTAATGCACATTCCGAGACTCTCCCATGCTTCCCGGATGATTACCTGATCAACTCAATGCTTTAATAATCGAGGTGCTACGTTCACGACCGGACAGAGTCCCTTATGTTCGGTATGTGCGTTTTTTGCCCCAGTGCCGTGACAACGATCATCACGTCAGCACGCCCAATACACCGTCGTACTCTCCAACGCCTACGATATGACCGCGTCAAGCCGGTTGTCAATTAAGGACCGTTCTGGCCCGGGACCGTGACTCCAGCTCCTTGCAACTTCTGAATCTCGCTACTACTCAAGCCGTCTACCTGTCGAACCGATCCCTACGGCCACCCTATTTCCCCGTGACCAACCACGTCTCTTTTGATTCGAAGTTACGTATGAACTCAGTGAACTGTTCCGAGGCTTTAGCTACTATGATTGCCATCCGGCATCAGTTTTTCTGGTTCGTATTACCCAATATTCTCTAACTAAAACAGTGCGAACACCGCACATTCTCGCTCAGGCTATGAAGGGAGGACGGTGGGGAGTGCACAGCACGTAGCGCTTAAAAACACCCCAGTGGCTACACACAGATCACAGTGACATGATTGTCGTCCTGGCCAAGCGGGCCCCGACTGAGCGAACGAGAAATGGGTCACGGGTGGCATTCTGTAGGCATCACCCCCCGGATAGCCGGTAAAAAATACCTTTTCCTGGTGACAGGTGCACCAGCTTGTTTTTCAGTATTATTGGTCCGGATTGGACCTGATGCCATTTTATTCCTGGTCTGTTGCCGTTTTCCTTTTTGGCTTCACTGAGCTAATACAACGAGACATCATTCTCATTCTTGAGGACTGTGTTTGGTTGTATTACCGACTTTTTACGAGCTATCGTTGGGGGCATTACATTTGGAGTCCACATCACTAGGGTGATTTCTTTCTGCTTTGCCACACAGGCAACAGAGTGAATTTTCACTGACCTGTCTCACACGGGGACGTCAGACGAAAACAAATACTCCAACACAGCTCCCTCATAACTCTTTCACAAAACAAATAATTTGATTGGTCTCAAGCAGGTGTCTCGTACCCTCTAGCCCAATCAGTATCTGTGTGCTCACAAGGAGACATCAGATACAAACTCTCTGTCGTTCTTGCTGTTCTCACACAGAGACCAAGAAGAAGGAGGTGGACAGAAGAGTGAAGGAACACACACAAAACACAAACAAGCATAGGGACAGGAGCACAACACTCTACCCTTCTAGTTTGTGCATTTATCTGCATTATCTCACACATACGTCAGAGTATTTTTGCAAATCTCTGATCGTTTTCTAAAGGTAGGTCTGAGAACCTATCCGACCGACTGTCGACTTCTCAAGGAGAGCTTTTCTAGTTTCTCTATTACTATCTGTGTGTAGGTCCAAGTGCCTCATACTAGATACAATATAGAAAAGAAGGAGGAGAAAGTAATCTGAGTAAGGAGAACAAGAAATCGGAGAAAGTCTCAAAGACCATTTTTCTCAAACAAAAACAAACATACAAACAGTGTTTCATAGAGGACAGGGAATCTTATCCTACCCTCTCTATCAGTTTCTCTCTTCACTAGTCAATCGACTGAAGGAGGAACAGAACACAAACGAACAAAAACCAAACATAGGAGCTGACACTGTCCTCCTGTTGATCACTACTACGACATCATGTCGACAGAGATCGCCGAAGTGAGTGAATTCTCGGAGGCAGATCAAAGAAGAGAAGAAGAAGAAGCAGGAGGAGGAGGAGGAAGAGGATTGAATGAAGGAGGAGGAGGAGGATTGAATGAAGGAGGAGGAGGAGATGAAGGAGTAGGAGGAGGAGTAGAAGAGGGCTGGGATGATGAAGGAAGATATGGAGGAGACGAAGATGGAGGATTTGAACAGGAAGAGACGGGAGGAGGAGGAGCATATGGTAATCCCTTACCACCTGCCTACACGGGAGGAGGAGGACGAAAAAATGATCGACTTGATTCATAGTGATGGAGAGGAGATCACAGTGGAAGAACAACAGTGGGTGCAAGACCACTATGACCTCACTAAAGAAGAGTTTGATAACAAGATGGGGGAAAGAAGGATACCTATGTGTGGATCCCTCAGGATCAAAGAAGAGAGAAAAGTCGTGCTAAAAAGGATGTCTATATCCTATTATCAAACACAGCACAGCTCCTCGGCAAACTGGTCTCTGATCCAGAAGAGAAAAAGAAGATACAGCATATCAAGTTTGGGGACACACACACCCACCTTGAATTACTCGATGCTATCTTTGGGGTGTACACTCAAACCCTGATTTGGGAACGTACATACGGCCCACGATGTGAGGGTTACCTCCAGTACACAAACCCAAGAGCAACGGCCAGATTCCTCGCGACTGGTCAGGAGGCAGTCGATGTAACAAAAATGAAGACCAATCTGGGTTCGAAAAACTCGAGTGGCATATTTCATTTTTTTACAATGGAAATAAAGGCCTTGGAAGAGGGGAAGGCAGAGATGGAAAAAAGCATTAAGGCAGCAGGAGAAACTCATCCTGTGATTGATGAGTTAGAGAAGACCGACAGAGTTCTGACCAAGATCAGACTGTTGATGGGTGCGTTACTGCACAAGGAGGCATGGAAGAGATGGATTCCTACCAAGGATCACTCTGTCCTTAAATCACTTAGTAACGCACCACCGGTCGCCAACAAAGCAGGTGTTGACCAATATGTGGAGAAATATAATTTTCTCAGATCTGCTTCTGAATTGGTGGCCTTTATCACTCATGCTCAAAAGCTGGTGATATCTGAGAAGAAGAAGGCGAAAGAGAATGAGGAGTTCGAGAAGACGATGAGACTGGAAAGAATGAAAGCAAAAGTGAGTGGTGCAAAGACACACCCTCCGACATATTTGACCCCTCCAGCTCCTGCCCCACCAGCCCCTGCACCCTCGGGCTCAACTACGGTGGTGGTCACAAACACGGAGAAGAAGGACAGACAGAACATCATAAATGCCTTCAAGGGGAAGAAAGGAGGAGTGGCAAGTCTCATGCTATATGCCAAGACGAGCTCAGACAAAGACTCTGATGCTTCGCTTTTGAGCAAGCTCAAAGAGATCAATGCCTGCATGAAGGCTTTTCCTTGCGACGAAACGCAGGAATACGAGGCCCTTGTTACTGTTTTTGACCAATCTCTAGTCTCGGAGGGATTTGATCTGACACAGTACAAGTTTTTGAGAAAGAAGGAGGAGATTAAGAGAAACAATGCAACAGGCCTAGACGCTCAGTGTGAACTGGCGGTGGCCACACTCATTTCATATTTTCAATCTCATGGATACCAGCATCTCTGCACTGGTACTCTCATAGGATTTGAAATCTTTGAGACAGTGGCGATGAGTTTGAGGAGTGCTGTTGGCTTGGCGGCGACCCTTACGGAGGTAGTTTCCTCCTATGGGCTATTCTATGGCCGCAAGTCGATCATCCTCTATTTCTTTTCGGCGTTACACACAGTTAACCCGAGTAAGCTTACTCAGCTCATACAACAATGCTCGACGTTTAGCTCAGTGAAGTCCAAGAACTTCCTCGAGACACACGTGTTCGAAAATACGGTTCAAAGCGTTGCTCCGTCAGCACTGTTTCAAGAAGTGATGAGTGCATGCTCAAACATGGACTCGCTCACGGAGGCACATACGGCACAGGCAGGCGGTGTACCTGTTGGCGCACAAGCCACGTACACAAACAGAGTTGCCGGTTGGAAGAGACAGAGAGAGCCAGACCTGAAGACCGCATGTTGGAGGTGGTTCGCGGGCTTGCAGTGTAAGGCACAGATGGAGAACAGAGACTGCTCTTTCAATCATGATAGGCAGAACCCAACAGCAAGGGCAAATTTTCTGAGCAGGACGGAAGGCAAGGAACCGGGCCTTTTCAATATGCTTCAGATTGCCGCTGTGAACGAAGGTTGGTATGCCAATATGTGTGATGATGAGGAGTTACGAGAGGCAATCATTACCTACATGAAGAGGATGAAGGAGAAGAAGGAGGAAAGGGAGAGACAAAAGAACTTAAAGGCCTCTCAAAGAGGACGAGAAGGAGGAGCAGGAGCAGGAGGACGAGGAGGAGGAGGAGGAGGAGGACGAGGACGAGGAACATGGAGAGGAGCCTCGAGGTGGCAGGGAACCCCTCAGAGAGGAAGAGGAGGAGGTCGGGGATATACCCCTTATGGAGGGAGAGCTGTTCGAGCTCCAGCCCCCCCACCCAGAGGAGGAGGAGGCTCGTGGGCAAGCTCCAACCCAAATTTCGGTCGAGCTCAGGCCTACAACACTGCCTCGGAGACCGATACGTCATCCTACCCGGACACTACTCAAGGTAATCGTTTCGAGGTGGTGGAATGACTGGAGGGGGAAGAAGAGAGGAAGGAGAAGACTGTGAAGTTTAACCCTAAAGTCACAGTGCTTTCTAATGCTGTTGTGCAGACTGGGCCAACGCTTCCTCTATGTGAAAACAAAGATGTGGGTACACAGAGACTGCAGCCCCAAGGTAGTCTCATACCCGTTCATACAGCACGGTTACCAATGATAACTGATGCAAATAGGAAGGCGAGACTTGCGATGGAGGCGAGGAGGCCAATGGCAGACGTATCGCCTCGGCCAAGCAAACAACCACGAACAGACTCAATGTCTACGGTCGCGGCGGGTGGCGAGCAAAAAGACAATGTGTGTACTCAAGTACCACAAGACAATGTCGCTCAAATAGTAAACGCACCAGTACCGCAGAATAATAAAAATGTTAATGAGGTGAAGCAGGAGGAGAAGAAGGAGGAGTTGAAAAACTTAGAGACAAGACTCCAAAATTTGGAACGTAAAGTTCTTGTTCTCGCAGCCAATATACACAGGCCCGATGCTCTGTGTTATACGGAACTTTATTGTGAAACATTGAAGACAATATTAAAAGTTGGTAATGATACGATGGCGAATATTAATATTGTCGGCAGGAAGTTTTTTAATCGATACCGGGACTGGGTGGACGGAAATATGAAAAAGTCAACGGGCACTCTCAAAGGAGTGAGCAGCCGGACGGATATCACGGGAATCATCACACTGACCTTTAAATTGAAATCCGCACGAGTATACCGTATGGACCTCTATGTCGTCCCCGGTTACCACGGGTCAATATTACTATCGTATGACCAATTGGCTACGATGGGGGCTGTGATTGATTGCGCCGCACGGCGAGTGATATATGGAGTAAAAAGAGGAGAAGAGAACGATATTGATCCCTTCAACGCTACTGACTCTTATGAGGCTTATGAGCTGAGTCTAGCGACGGATCACAAAAAGATGGCCATCGCACATGAGGCACTTGAGGTGTACGTTCACCCCCATGTCGTAAGACCGGATGAACTGTCCTGGACCGACAATTGGGAATCCCAAGTGTGCACTGTCACAGTTCCGACATGCCATTGGGACAAAAAGTCTATTGATGACTTAATCGAGAAGCGAAAGGAGGAGATTATATGTGTCGCACAAAGAAGCCCGTCGTTGGCGAGATTCGCGGAAGGAGTAGGAACAGATGTCCATATTACTAACGGATACTGTTTCCATGCGAAAGTAGGAGAAGAAAAAAGGGAGGCGTTTGTACAAGGAGAACGGGGCGAATCCCGATACTCCACCAGAAACTATTAAAAGTTTTATTACTGATTTCTGGGGTGACGAGCCCACGTGGCCCGTTCACTGTCTGAAGTGAAGAAATGCTTACGGACTTTATTCGAAAATAATAAGCCGTATACTATTATCCTGCCATATAATGAGAAGGCGATATGGGCGCAGGAAATAAGGGACCGGCTTATTGATCATCCTATACCGGTACCCTCTCGCAAGCAACAGCTAGTGGTGGCTTGTCGTATGGGAACTCGTGAGCAGAGCAGTGCATACAAGCGGAAGCTCAGAGACCTCGACAAGTTGAAATTGATACCGCAAGCATTCACATGCTTTGATGGTTTTTACACCCGTAAAGCTCCTTTGCAATACGCGAGACTCATTGACATGCTGGTGGAGCTCGGTAAAGATGATGAGCCGGACACGGTCACGTATGAAAAGACGGGCCTAGATGATGTCTCGGAAGAGGACTTAGGCTTGGAGGAGGACAGAGAACCCCTCAAGCAGCATAAGCAGATGTCTGATGAAGATTTTCAAGAGGCGGCGCGGAAAATATTGGAAGAAGGAGTAGGCACGGAGAAGGAGAAGGAGCTTTTAAAAGCCAAATTAGAGGCGAACAAGGAAATTTTTGACCCTCCACATGCAGGTGGTGTCAAGCCTGAAGATTTCACTGCGGTTATTTACAAAATACCGGGTGCGGAGCCGTCACCGGCACCACGAAGGGCGAATTTGAGTATACATGAGGCGAAGATAGCGGAGGAGCTAGCAAGACAGCTGCTCAATGAGGACTTTATTGAGAGATCAACATCCTCAATAGTCTCACAACCGAGAATAGTGCCGAAGCCAGGAGGAGAATGGCGCCTGACAGTTAACTATGCTCGTGTTAACAAGGTGCTGGAGGAAGAGAGAAATCCTCTCCCGACATTAGAAGAAGGAAGGAGAGTACTGCGGAATGCAAAATTCTATTCGGTCATTGACCTTAAGAATGGCTTCTGGCAGATACCACTGGAGGAAAAGTCCAGATGGCTGACGGCGTTTGTGGTGGGTATGGAAATATATCAATGGAAAGTGCTTCCGATGGGCCTCAAGCAAGCCCCAGGACTTTTCCAGAAGGCGATGCAGAAGATGTTGAGCAGTCAGTACGATGATTTGTCTGACGGTGGCTTTATGAGAAGGCGGGGACAGAAGGCGGGAGAATATGCATTTTGCTATATCGATGACATTATCGTATACTCTAACACAATGGAGGAGCATATCGATCATTTGTCCGATATATTCAGGCGCATCGGAGCTTTTGGCCTGAAGTGCAATCTAAAGAAGTGTCAACTTGCCAAGACGAGTGTGACATACTTAGGGTACGAGATCTCCCATAATCGAGTCTCGATATCCAAAGAGAAGAGGGAGGAGATTATGAATCGACCGATACCGAAGAACCGCACTGAATTGCACTCATTCCTTGCGATGGCGCAATACTATAGCCAGTTTATACCCGATTGGGGTGCAACACGGGCTAAAGTGGAGAAAATGATAGATTTTGGAGACTTTGAGAAGTGGGACGAAGAGGCTTTGCAAGCGTTTCATGCGCTCAAAGATCTCATTTACAAAGACCCGAAAGACGGAGGACTGGTGTTAACGATGCCCGACTTTACGAAACAATTCGTAGTCGATACAGACGCATCTAAGTTTGCGATTGGGGCTGTATTACAACAAGAGGATGAGGAGAAGAAATTACGCCCAATCATGTTTATTAGTAGGAAGTTGTGTGCGGCGGAGAGAAACTATTGCACAAGGCAAAGAGAGGCGTTGGCGGTAGTATGGGCCCTCAAGAGGCTCAGAGAGTATTTGTGGGGAGGACCTCAATTTACTGTCAGAACTGATCATCATAACCTGTTATGGTTGATGAATCATGAACAGACGGGACGGCTGGCGCGGTGGCAAGCGTTCTTGTCTTGTTTCGATTTTACAATGGTCCATCTACCGGGAAAGCGAAATGTGGTCGCTGATAGCCTCTCTAGGCTAGAGTTTAACTCAGAAGTATCGGCGTTGGTGTCCACGGTGGAGATGGAAGACTTGTCCACTGACAAGGTGTATGAGGTCAGCCACATTGAGGCGATGGAGATGGCGAGTGGAGTCCGATATGACCGCACAGGTCTACGGTACAGTCCACAAGGCCCGGATCACGGGATATGTTGTGAGCTACATACCCAGGAGGACGCTGAGTGGTCCTATGAGGTATATGAGAATGCGAAGGCGAACATAAGAGAGGAAGAGGAGACGCAGGAAGTTTATGCGGAGCCTCCTCAAGAGCGGAGAAGTGACCTAGACGATGACCCGGAAAGAAGACAGGAAAGAATCGGGGTACGGCTAGAAGATGGTACTATCCATATAGCCTCGCCTACCGCATGGAGGCAACAACAGGCTCAAGATCCGGAGTTTAAAGAACTGATACAGTTATATCAGAACCCGGATGAGCTACGGATGACGAAAGCGATCAAAGATCAGATGAAGGAGATGGGATGGAGAGATGGTCTACTGTGGTACAAGGGCCTTCACGGTCGCTATGCGTCACAGCCGGACAAATGGACCCTTTGGGTACCGGAGAGTCTGAGACGATTTATATTTGTCGCAGCCCACAATTGCCCACTTTTGGCGCATCCGGGTCGACAACGAACTCATATGTTCGTAGCGAGGCGATTCTGGTGGAAGAAGATGAAGGAGGAGATAGATCAGGCGGTGGATGCATGCATCCCGTGCAAGATAAACAAAACACCACTGAAGGCAAATTTCGGCCTGATTGGCGAATTTCCTCTTCATGCGGGGATGTTTGAGTTTATACACATTGATCATGTGGGACCTTTCCCAGAATCGAAGGATGGTTACAAATACCTCCTTACGGCTATTGACAGAGCCACCAACTATGTGTGGATCATCCCTGTCAAAGACGTTACCGGCAAGACGACGGCCGAGGCGCTGATCGATAGGATCATCTCACAGATCGGAGTACCAAGAAAGATATGTTCTGATCGAGGCTCGGACTTTAATAACGAGGTCATCGACAAACTATCTAAGTATTACGGGATGAAATGGCAATATGTTACTGCCTATAACCCGCGAGCAAATGGGAAAATCGAGCGGGTACACAGACCCCTCAAAGCCTCGCTAAAGATGTATTGCACGAAGAAGGAGAATCAAAGAGCATGGGTCGAGGCAGCACCATCATTTGCGTTTGCAATGAACTGTCTACCC
>WBZZ01006098.1:0-40000 GCA_019918135.1 Paulinella micropora
ACAGCCCTTGCACTCACCACTTTTAGGCCAATAGTACCCGGAATCCCACGAACAAGTAGACGATTGGATCTTCCAGGTGATACAGTGTCAGACACCGGAGAAGATGAAGAATGACCCACCCCCGCTACGGACGCCGCGCACGATCAGGGTCCTCCCGCGCCCCACCGCCCCTGAATAGACGATGGAACAATTTCTTACACCTAGACGCCTAACATGCGGCAGCATCTGGGAAGAAGTGATGCCTACGCTGACCTTATCGGAGGAAGATACAAACAGACTGACCCTTTGCATGCTCCTCTCTACAACGACGGTCGTCACCTATGATGATCGGAATATAAGCTGGTCGTGCAACAGAAAGGACCTCCCCCCCCCTCGATCTTGATCATGGACTACAGGGACATCTTACAGCTAATCAAACGAGGACAGGATGGGAAGTCCTTCTCGTAGATCCCGGACGGGCACTACTCATGCACGATTAGGGAAAACGCGCGACTCTTCTACCGAATCCTACCCCCAATACGGAATATAAACCCTGCCAAGTCCCAAGATGTTGGCTGACATACATCCGCATCGAACGGGATCTAGTCGCAGGGGTGATCTCAAGGGCCTCTGAGGACACCCGCACGGTCCGCGTAGACCTATGGTGGGCTAAGGATGCCGCCCTGCAACTGCGTCCCGCCGACGACCGACTAGCGATACGCCTGGTACTCCAGGCCTCCAACATGATAGGTACTGTCACCCGATACCACACTACCGCGACCAAGAATTCCTTATCCAAGTGGACACGCCTGACCTCAGCCCAGGTGACATTCCTAGCGAGAGTGAACGCCGAAAGAGAGGAACGCTCTATCATAGACGGTCCCGACCGCCGCTGGAAAGTCATCATACAACGTGTCATCACGCAACCACCCCTCCCAACTGAGGGGATCCTCCTTATAGCCATCGAAGACGATCTCGCGGAAGCCCAGCGACGCACCGCCAAGCAACCCCGACAGGACACCCAGAGTACCTACAGCTCGGAACCAGCCCCAGGAGTGATGGATTACCTCCCTGTCTGGCGGAGGGTACAAAACAGCAGCTCTAACATACACCAGGAATTCATGCTCCTCTGATGTCACGACGCCAGCCACGTCGCCCATCGAGTTGGCATTGGATGAATCTGCATCCATAGCTCCGGAATGACACCACCTCTGCGAGACTACACCGAAGCGAACTACATCCCAGAAGTAGCAACCTGGGAGGCCATTCTGGACAGTCAGGCCCTAACCAATGAACTATCCTACCGTCTTGGCATGACCCCTCTTCTGCCCTTCCAGAGTGGAGAAGTCGGACCCTACGATGACGAGATACCGATCCACGACCACGTCACTACTACTTCAAGGACGACGGCACGCGTGCAGGGAAAGAAGATGTTGCGAATGCCCCTGCCACGGCCGCCCCCCTCGATTTCCTTCCAGGAAAATATAGACTCCGCATGGAGGCCACCCTTCCCTTTGACGCCCAAATACCACTGAAGGCGGACTTCTGGCGACGCGAAGACATCACCACGGCGATTCTACCGCGGAAAGCCATCGAGGCTGTCAAAAATCACACCGGCTGACTCACAGACGACATTATTCACGTCTGCCTCACTAGCATCGAGGAGGAAGCACTGATGCACGGCTCCCTTATAATTGGACCCAACCTGTCCTGGCAGGTACGCACCAAGGATGAGTACACCCTCCTCAAGGCCCTGGGACGCCGACCCATCGACCGGCGTTACCAACACTTTCTCATACTAATAAACGTATCAAATCAACACTGGCTCTTCTGATCTCCGTCACTCTACAACGACAAGGTCCAGGAACAGCTTGTGGACTTGAAGTCCTAAAGCTCGGCGACCAGGCCAGCAGATCAAAACCGCTCATCCTCATCCTTGACTCCCTCTTATACTGCACGGCGAAGCTTAAGCTCGACTTCACCGTGGTGATCAATGCCTGGGTCGACAACCTACGGAAGGCTAGTTTCCTTGAGCAAGACTCTACCTCGGGGTACATCCATGCTCCTATCCCGGAGCAGGCGAAGGGATCAGGGGACTGTGGCCCCCATATGCTCTTTCACATGACACGAGCAGCAAACCACTCATCGGACCTCCAGCTGGGTAATATCGACCAGACTGACTGGGACGCCAAGGCAGCAGAGCTCAAACGTCTCCTACCGAACTTCAAGACTAAAAGAAACCGACTGTACTGATTCTTGACTGAGCGAGTCAAACGAAAGAAACGTCCCCCGAAGGGGGAAAACTCGGATGTGGAGGAGGACTACGAAAATGAAAAGAAAATGAAAGGAGAAAGGCAGGGGAAAGCCAGAGCTGGCGCTGGCACTGGCAGTAAGGGAGACGCAGCCCAGAATGCCAACCACCTGGCGGAGACACATCCGGCTACGACATCTGCAAACCCCTCCACCGCCCTGAGCATCCACATTGGACCAGGGATGCCCAGCGAGCTTAAGGGCACCCCAACGACGCAGCAGCTTCAAGGACGAATACATAGCACCCCCCCTTCCTCCTCTCCTGAGAGTAAGGAGACGGAAAAGAAAGAGAAGAAGCAGCCATGGCTCACGTTTGCTACGACCCTGAATGATCCTTCCCGATAAGCGGAATGGATCAGGCTTTCATCGTTAGCATGGAGGATGCTCACATATAAGGCTCAGGAGCTCCAAGGGACAGACGTGAGGGTGGCCCAAGCCACTGGTCGTCACTGGTTACGGCCCCTCACGGACCGTACCTGCCCTGCCCTCGCCATTATTAGCCCTCCATACATCCCCAAGGACCCCATTTCCGACAGAGGAGAAGACCCTCCGGTTACGTGGCCCTCCATTCCGTGGACAGCGACCCGGGCGTGGGGATATAACCCAAGAGCAATCTATGACCATAGATATGAACAACTGCAAGTCGCGATCCACCACCAAAGGCTGAGGGGTCCACGCAACATGACATCAAGCATCATTATGATAGCAATAGGATCAAAAGGACATATCTCCGAAAAAACGTACAATGAACTCCGCTTTGTCCTATCGAAAGCTGTAATACATGACATTATCAGCGGGATGACCAAGATTTGCCACGACACATTCCTCCAGGCTTGGAAATTCATTCACAGTGCAGACGCCACGAGGTAAACACCGACAGGGTTTACCAGTGTCATCCCAACAGGTTCAACGAAGAGACTGTGTCCTCCAGTCCCACCGGACAAGTCTGGGCAGGAATCATCGCACGCCTAGCGGTCTCGGGAGTTGTCAGGTCGGACAAGTCCAGGACAAGGGAGAACCTCTGGTCGAGACTGCCAGCCAGTGAGTCTTCCGACCCCCGTGACCGACATCCCAGCCTGTGGAATCTTCCCCCGTCTTGTGTCCTTCACCCAGGCCAGTGCTCTACACTCTATACCAGCTGCAGGGACCTTGCCTCGTGTCAAGTTTGCACTCTATACCACCGACCTCAAGATCAAGGCACTCGACTCTCGTGCTAAATTTGAATTGTCTCCCTGTCGTTAAAGACTATTCTCTTTCTTCAAGTTTTTTTCAAACTTGCTCCAACTCCACTTGGAGGAATCAGGCCTATCCTTTTCCCTTTCCCGTCGTGCCACCAGCCAAGATTTTTCACTGCTCCCGACCCCCCTTCAGCATCCAGTACCGATACCTGATCCTCCGGGCGTTCAAGCTCTTTCAGCCTACGACGAAGCCTCCCCTCACTTTCTCTCCCTGCTGGTGTAGCGGCTTTGCAGTCCAAGAGAACCCGCTGGTGATTTACGACCAGGAGATCGCGAGTAGGACCAGAGACAACTCTTCCCGGTGTTAGAATACTATATCGTTCCGGGTCTCGCCATCGTGTGTGTGTGTGTGGCGCCCCGCTACTTAGACCAGTCTACGTGAAGCCCCTCCCGGAACGTCCCAGCCCACGAATCACGCGCTGGTAAATAATAAGGCGCCTGTCGTACTTTTTTGCGACCTTTCATTTTTTTTCCGAACTTGTTCAGATATCATTGAATCCATTAATTATTGCTTTTAAAACGTTTGGATGTAAAGAAAACATATTAATAAAGACTTTTAATTACAAAACTCCTTGCTGTACTTAGCCGGTCGACACCTTGTATGTACGCTAAATCTCAGCTATGTCAGCTAAACCCCAGCATGACCTATTAAGTTGTAATTGTCTTGCCAGATCGTTTTTTACCACTCTTTCTGCTGAAATTCAGAAAACTTAGACTAATTTAAGATTCTTAATGTGTACTTACTTACGACTTAGCACGGGGGGGGGGGGGATAACCCCCCCCCCCCCCCCAGCGCATTTGCGCACCCCTGTCGGAATAAGTCATGGTTTGTGGGAACGAGGAGGAGTTGGGAGCTCATATTTGCAGGGTAGCTAGCCCCAGGCTCGATGTTGATGCTGATTCAACTGTTTTGGAATGGACGCAAACATTTACCTTAGGCGAGTGTCACAAACATCTAACCGCTACAACTTCCGCAATACGTAACGGATTTCAAAAAAAAAAAAAAATTCACATCAAAATGATAGTAGAGACTAGATTTAACATTTTTTAAAAAGAAAATAAGGAAAAAATTAAAAAAATTTAACAAGCTAAAACGGGCCAAAAAAATACAGCCTGAGCTAAAAGTTGCATACTAAGTTTGGAACACCAGCTAAAATGGGACCACTCACAGTGCAGGCAGGCAAAAATATAAGCATGAAGCCACAGCCTAAATCAGAATGACCCTATTTGAGATAACTAACCTCACCAAAAGTTTGTTCCACACCTACTCCGACTATTAGATGCAACTCAAGGCCACAGACAGGGCGGGCAAGGGCAAACAAACAGCAGACTTGAGCCAAAAGCAGCAGTGCAGGCCTAGGCATGCAAAAATATAAGCATGAAGCCACAGCCTAATTCAGAATGAACCTATTTGGCATAACTAACCTCACCAAAAGTTTGTTCCACACCTACTCCAACTATTAGATGCAACTCAAGGCCACATACAGGGCGGGCGAGAGCAAACACACAGCATACTAACCAAAAGCAGCAGTGCAGGCAGGCAAAAATATAAGCATGAAGCCACAGCCTAAATCAGAATGACCCTATGTGACATAACTAACCTCACCGGAAGTTTGTTTTACACCTAATCCGACTATTAGATGCAACTCAAGGCCACAGACAGGTCGGGCGAGAGCAAACAAACAGCAGACTCGAACCAAAAGCAGCAGTGCAGGCAGGCAAAATGTAAGCATGAAGCAACAGCCTAAATCAGAATGACCCTATTTGACATAATTGACCTCACCGAAAGTTTGTTCCACACCTAATCAGACTAATAAGATATCACTCAATGCCACAGACAGTGCGGGCGAGAGTAAACAAACAGCAGACTTGAGCCAAAAGCAGCAGTGCAAGCCTAGACACGCAAAAATATAAGCATGAAGCCACAGCCTAAATCAGAATGAACCTATTTAACATAACTAACCTCACCGAAAGTTTGTTCCACACCTACTCCAACTATTAGATGCAACTCAAGGCCACATACAGGGCGGGCGAGAGCAAACACACAGCATACTAACCAAAAGCAGCAGTGCAGGCAGGCAAAAATATAAGCATGAAGCCACAGCCTAAATCATGAACCTATTTGACATAACTAACCTCACCGGAAGTTTGTTTTACACCTAATCCGACATTCAGATACAACTCAACGCCACAGACAGGGCGGGCGAGTGCAAACAAACAGCAGACTTGAGCCAAAAGCAGCAGTGCAGGCAGGCAAAAATATAAGCATGAAGCCACAGCCTAAATCAGAATGATCATAATTGACATAACTAACCTCACCGAAAGTTTGTTTTACACATACCCCAACTATTAGGTGCAACTCAATGCCACAGACAGTGCGGGCGAGAGTAAACAAACAGCAGACTTGAGAAAAAGCAGCAGTACTAGTGCAGGCAGGCAAAAAAACCATATGCATGAAGCCACAGCGTAAATCAGAATGAACATATTTGACAGAACCCCCTCATGAGCATACATTAAAAATTTGATGTTATGTATTCTTTTATTTTGCTTTTACATCTTTGGATATTAAGTGCTAAATTTAGTCTCGTCATCGATATCAAGGCGGGTGGAATTCGAATCCTGCTGTCTTTATAATTATTTTCGTTTATATATAAAATGTCCTATTTATTTCTGCTAGATTTAATATATGTCTTTGCTTATCATAGCATGCACGCAAACTTAGCGTCAGTGCGATATATTATGGAAGGATGATGATTGCTTCTTAGTTCTTGCTTTCTGCCACAGTTCTGCTGGTTTTGCCAGGATTTCCTAGCAAAACTCTTTTTCGTTTTCTGAATGGCTTGTTGCCATGATCAGAAGAGCTAGTAAACTAGCTAGAACTTTTTTTTTGTAGAAAAAGATTGTCAGATGGTGTCTGGCATGTGTCATCTTTCCCAGCTGGCTGGCCGGAAAATGAAATCATGTTTTGCTGGGAAATGCGAGCAAAACCAGCAGAAAGCATGAATCCTTCCATAATATATCGCAATGACGCTAAGTTTGCGTGGATGATGTGATAAGCAAAGGCATATATTAGTCTAGCAGAAGTAAACAGTGCTGTCATATGTAAAGCCATTGTTAAGTACCATTTCAAGGCTTTGCTGGCGTACACGCTTTAGCATCTTCAAAAAAAGAAATATAGTGATTTAGTAACATAAATAATGAGTTAAATAATAGTAACTAGTAGTGCACTGCGTGCCAATGCGCAGGCTTTATTGTTTAACACAAAACAAAATCTAAAACAAACAAGAATCACATGAGAGAACCATCATAATCGTTAACTTACGATACGTGAAATATTAGCATCCGCCGGGACAAAGAGGCATTTACCTCACTTTTGAACTAAGTGTTCAAGTGCTGTTTGCTTTTTGCTTGTTTGCTTGCTCGTGTTAAACAGCAAAGCCTGCGCATTGGCACGCAGGGCACTACTAGTTACTATTATTTAACTCATTGTTTCTGTTACTAAAGCACTATATTTCTTTTTTTTGAAGATGCTAAAGCGTGCTTGCTTGCTGTTCTTGCTTTTCTTGCTTTTCTTGCTATATTTCTTTTTTTTGAACTTTGCTTGCTTGCTTTTCTTGCTTGCTTTTCTTGCTTGCTTTGCTTGCTTACTTGCTTAGTCCTTGCTTGCTTGCTTGTTTGCTTGCTTCCTTGTTTGTTTTGCTTGCGTGTTTGCTTGCTTACTTGTTTGCTTGCTTTGCTTACTTTTTTGTTTGCTTTGCTTGCTTGTTTGCTTGCTTGCTCATTTGTTTGCTTACCTGTTTGCTTGCTTGCTTTGCTTGCTTGCTTGCTTGTTTGCTTGGTTGCTTGCTTGTTTGTTTGCTTGCTTGTTTTTTCTGGTTTGTTTGTTTGTTTGCTTGCTTGCTTGTTTGCTTGCTTGCTTGTTTGCTTGTTTGCTTGTTTACTTGTTTGCTTGGGTTGCTTTCCTTGCTTGTTTGCTCGCTCGCTTGCTGGTTTGCTCGCTTGCTTGTTAATTTGTTTGCTTGCTTGCTTGCTTGCTTGCTTCTTTTCTTCTTTGCTTTGCTTGCTTGTTTGCTCGCTTCTTTGCCTGTTTGTTTGATCGCTACTTTGCCTATTTGCTTGCTTGCTTGCTTGTTTGGTTGCTAGGTTTCTAGGTTGCTTGCTTTGCTTACTTATTTTCTTAGCTTGCTTGCTCGTTGTCGCTTGTCTGCTTGTTTGTTTGCTTTACCTGTTTTGCTTGCTTGCTTGTTTCTTTGTTTGCTTTGTTCGCTTGCCTGTTTTCTTGTTTGCTTTCCTTGCTTGCTTGCTCGCTTCTTTGCCTGTTTGTTTGCTCGCTACTTGTTGGCTTTGACTTGATTGCTTGTTTGCTTGGCTTGCTTTCTTTGCTTTCTTTGCTTGCTTGCTTGCTTGTTTGTTTGTTTGCTTCCTTGTTTGTTTGTTTGCTAGCATGCTTGTTTCTTTGCCTGTCTGGTTGCTTTGTTTGCTTGTTTGCTTTGTTTGCTTGCTTGCTTGCTTGCCTTTTGTTTGTTTGGTTGCTTGCTTGCTTTGCTTACTCGTTTGCTGGCTGGCTGCTTGCTTGCTCGCTTGTTTGTTTCCTTGCTTTCTTTCTTGTTTGCTTGCCTGCTTCTTTGTATGGTTGGTTGCTCTCTTGCTTGATTTGCTTACTCGTTTGCTTACTCGTTTGCTTGCTTGTTTGCTTGCTTGCTTTTCTTGCTTGCTTTTCTTGCTTGCTTTTCTTGTGCTTTTCTTGCTTACTTGCTGACCTTGCTTGCTTGCTTGCTTGCTTGGTTGCTTGTTTGTTTTGCTTGCTTGTTTGTTTTGCTTGCTTGCTTGTTTGCTTACTTGTTTGCTTGCTTTGCTTTGTTTTTTGTTTGCTTTGCTTGCTTGTTTGTTTTGCTTGCTTGTTTGCTTGCTTGCTTATTTGTTTGCTTACCTGTTTGCTTACCTGTTTGTTTGTTTGTTTTGCTTGCTGTTTTCTTGCTTGCTTGCTTGCTTGTTTGCTTGTTTGCTTGTTTGCTTGTTTGCTTGTTTGTTTGCTTGCTTGTTTTTTTTTCTGTTTTGTTTGTTTGCTTGCTTGCTTGTTTCCTTGTTTGCTTGTTTGCTTTCGTTGCTTTCCTTGCTTGCTTGCCCGCTTGCTTGTTTGCTCGCTTGCTTGTTTGTTTGCTTGCTTGCTTGCTTCTTTTCTCGTTTGCTTTGCTTGCTTGCTCCCTTCTTTGCTGTTTGTTTACTTGCTTGTTTGTTTGCTTGCTTGCTTGCTTGCTTGCTTGCTTGCTTGCTTGCTTTGCTTACTTGTTTGCTTAGCTTGATTGCTTGTTGTCTGCTTGTTTGCTTGTTTGCTTGCTTTGCCTGCTTTGCCTGCTTGCTTGTTTCTTTGTTTGCTTTGTTCGCTTTCTTGTTTTCTTGTTTGCTTTGTTTGCTTGCTTGCCCGCTTCTTTGTCTGTTTGTTTGCTCGCTACTTTGCCTGTTTGCTTGCTTGCTTGTTTGTTTGCTTAGTTGGTTGCTGCTTGCTTTGCTTACTTGTTTGCTTTGCTTGCTTTGCTTGTTTGTCTGCTTGTTTGCTTGTTTGCTTGTTTGCTTGCTTTGCCTGCTTTGCTTGCTCGCTTGCTTGGGTGCTCGCTTGCTTGCGTGCTCGTTTGCTTGTGTGCTCGCTTGCTTGCGTGTTCGCTTGCTTGTGTGCTGGCTTGCTAGCTTGTTTGTTTGGTCTCTTTGCTTGATTGCTTTGCTTGCTTGCTTGCTGGCTCGCTTGCTTGAAAAAATGTCATGGAAACTATTGTTCTTCATGGAACTATTTATGTTGATGACGTTCTTGAAGAAATTTGCCTTGAATTTTTCAGAAAGAACAATTTCGTCTGGAGCATTTTTTTTTGCTAAGTCCAGACCGGTCTGAAGCGCATTAAAGTAAAGTTTTATTAATGATTTGAGCAAAAATCAATATTAATATTGATTAAAATCAACTTTTAACGCAATATCTTAGCATTTTAATAAATTCACGAAACTTACGTGGTCGTACGACCGTACGACCTTTGGCGCCTTATTATTTACCATGGCGTCAATTTATTTTTTCAATGGGACCCGATGAAGATTTACGACCAGGAGAACGTCAGCAGGACCAGAGACGACCCGTCCAGGTGGCGCCCCGCTGCTTGGACCAGTCTACGATGAAGCCCCTCCCGGAACGTCCCAGCCCGATGCGACCCGATGAAGATTTACGACCAGGAGACCAGAGACGACCCTTCCCGGTGTTAGAACATTATATAGTTCCGGTTTTTCTTTTATCTTCCCTTCTACCCTCCCTTTCCCTCCCTCATATCTGTTCCTCATGCTTTCTCCTACATACCACGTGTATCCCATGACCGAGAGGAAGGATACGCAGTGGCACAGATCCTAGTGTAATGCCCCGGCCCAACGATAGCTCGTAAAAAGTCTGTAATACAACCAAACACAGTCCTCAAAAGATGAGAATGATGTCTCGTTATATTAGCTCAGTGAAGCCAAAAAGGAAAACTGAAACAGACCAGGAATAAAATGACATCATGTCTGTACTATCCCCAACGATAGCTCAATGGAAGACTAAGTCGGTAATATAACCAAACACAGTCCTCAAAAAAGAGAATGATGTCTCGTTATATTAGCTCAGTGACGCAAAGACAAAAAGCCGCCAAACGACCAGGGTCAAATTGGCATTTCAGACGTGTCCGGCCAGACGAAATCTATAAATAAGTTTTTTACCTGATAATTCGGGGGGTGATGTCCACAGTACCCCCTCCCAGTTTTTTATGGCGGAACTTCGTTTCCGACATAATACGCTTTGAACTGATTTCTTTTCTGACTAAGATTCGTTTAGAGTTATGTATGAAGATACATCAACCCACGAATTAGCCGTTATAAAACAACAATGTTACTTACCCCGGTACCAATCGTATATATACTCTAGCACATTCAGTATCTATATTAAAATCTTCCTCTTTCTTCTGTCGATAAGATATTTGTGCAGTATGTCCAAGTATAATGTTTTATGGTTGAGTAATAATGTAATGTCGCCATTTCCATATATATGTAATAACCGGTCGTCGGTTTCCATAAATACATTTACTTTTTGTGAAGACATACCCTTGTATAAATCGGTATCATTTAATATAGTGTCAGGTGATCAAGTCTGACGACTATATCCGAAGTTGGGTTGAGTGCGCCCTAACCTTGCGATATGCCGATACAAGTAGAGATCGATGGAATCCGGTGTAGCAGTTCATGTTATTAAAATATATCAGTTCTTGATTAGACTGTAGAGTCTTTAATGAGATCATCATTCTGGTACTAATGCGGGTCGTATCCGCTCACTCAAATAGCGATCCCGTAACGGTGCTGTTTCGTGGCCGTCTCGTCTGTCTCTGCCGAAGCAAGAGAATAGAATGCCTATTTTTTGTCAGCTGTGTCTTGTTAATCTCTAGAAGAATGAATGCTGTAGTAGCTTTAATATCTAAGTAAGGTTGTCGGGACATATTGGATCAATGCTATGTTCGCAATCGATCAGGTCCACAATACTTCTAGAGAAAAAAATACTTACTATAGACGCCGTTTACGCGCGCGGACTCCTTTACCTGGTGGAGACCTCCAACCAAAGTTAAGTCTAAGGTAGACTGTTCGAGGACGTCCCAAATTTTGTGAGGGATTGCGCCTTGTGCCAAGTCAAAAGGAATGTCCAGCACCCCTCGTGGTAGTGCTTGTATGGTCCACGCGGTATGATCTTTATCTGTGGGAGATATGGTATCATCCCATGTCTCAAGTTTCTTGGCGTCTTTATATACTGGAAGGTATTGTCTTACTTTAGGATCTTCCACTGGATCCAGACTCCTCCAGAAATGTAAGACTGGTTGTATTATTTGTGCCGCAGTCGAAATTCGATTCGATCGCGTATGGCGTTTGTGAGGTACTGCCATGACTCTCATGAGATATAAATCTGAGAGCGTGTCATCGGCTACGTGTTGAGCCGCAGGCCTCACCAAGTAAAAAGCGTCTTTGGCCCATGAAATATGTCCAATCGCATCTCCTTCTTTCCAACTGGGGTGAACGAGAGTGTCATTGCCCGCGCGAGGGTCTTGATCTCCGTCATCGCTCCCCTCTTGATGGACTCCTTGCGAACGTGCCGTCCTTATCGCCTTTCTCGGTCGGTCGTAGATAAGGTCATTTTGCGCTCTCCTTATTTGCGCCTCCGTGAACTTTCCTTCCGGCACGTTCGACTCCACCCTTTTGCGGGTCTGAGTCCCCGCCACACTTTTGCGGTCGGTGGCCCGCTTGTTCTCCAGCTCAGCCTCCTCCTTCTCCGCAATTGGTGCCCTGTAGGCATCCCGTTCCGAGATATCCTCCTGACTGATTGGTGGGACCTCTTTAAAGTCAGCCTCCATCCGTTTGAGTGCTTGATCAACGGACTCATCTTCAAGTAGGAAGGGATCATACTTAATCAGCCTTCGTACATTGACTATTTGAACTTTTCCTCTGCCCCTGATTTTATAATTCAAAGGCCCCATCTGTTCCATGATCTGGTATGGTCCTTTCCAGTGGATGAACAGCTTCGAGCTGACTCCCTGAGGAACCTGAGGATGATACAGTAGTACAATATCCCCGACCTGAAATCTGACTTGATCCAGGTGTGCCTGCCTGACACCTTCAGTATCAGTCTTCCTGCGCTGCGCCTCCCTATGCGCCTGTACTATTTGCTCCGCCTCCATCTTCGCCCGAAGTCTCACCCCAAACAGCTCATCCTGATCTGCCCATGAATCTTTTGGGTGCAGCAGTGAGGCTGGGATGGCGGGCTCACGCCCATATACCAATTGGTATGGCGAGACGGAACCTTTTGAACCACCTAACGCTGTAGAGGGTAGGCAATTCATAGCAAAGGCAAACGAGGATGCTGCCTCCACCCATGCCTTTTGGTTCTCCTTCTTCATACAATACATCTTCAGCGCGGCCTTGAGGGGTCTATGCACCCGCTCTATCTTGCCGTTCGCTCTGGGGTTATAGGCGGTGACATATTGCCATTTCATGCCGTAATATGCAGATAGCTTGTCGATGACTTCATTATTAAAGTCAGAGCCTCGATCTGAGCATATTTTTCTCGGCACCCCAATCTGTGAGATGATCCTGTCAATCAACGCCTTGGCTGTTGTTTCTCCCGTAACGTCTTTGACTGGGACCACCCATACATAGTTGGTGGCTCTGTCTATGGCCGTTAGAAGGTATCTGCAACCTTCCGTCGTGACCGGGAAAGGTCCTACATGATCAGTGTGTAAGAACTCGAACATTCCTAAGTGTAAAGGAAAAGTCCCGATCAGGCCAAAATTCGCCTTCAATGGTGTTTTGGATGTCTTGCATGGGATGCATGCATTGACCTGTTCGTCAATATTCTCCTTCATCTTCTTCCACCAGAATCATCTCGAAATGAACATATGCGTTCTTTGTCGGCCCGGGTGCGCCAGTAGTGGGCAGTTATGAGCAGCGACAAAAATGATGTGTCTGAGTTTCTCAGGAACCCAGAGACCATTTGTCTGGTTGTGATGCATAGCGCCCGTGTTGGCCTTTGTACCACAAGAGACCGTCTCTCCACCCCATCTCCTTCTGTTGCTCCTTAATCTCCTTCGTCATTTTCAGCTCGTTCGGGTTCTTGTATAGCTGTATTAGCTCTTTGAACTCCGGATCGAGAGCCTGTTGCTGTCTCCATGCAGTGGGTGAGGCTATGTGGATAGTCCCATCCTCTAGCTGCACTCCTATCCTCTCAGGGTTTTCGTCTAACTCCTCCTTGTTCTCCTGCGGGGGTTCCACATATGCTTCTTGCTTAATCTCTTCTTGTTTTATCTCCGCCTTCATATTCTCATATGCTTCATAGGACCACTCAGCATCCTCGAGGACATGTGCTGTACAACATATCCCATGATCCGGACCTTGCGGGCTATGACGTAGACCCGATCGGTTATATCGGACCCCTCTCGCCATCTGCATCGACTCGATATGATGCACTTCGTATGTGCAGTCTGGGAATAGATCCTCCATTTCTGCTGATGATACGAGAGCTGCCACTTCTGAGTGAAACTCTAGCCTGGAGAGGCTGTCAGCGACAACATTTCGCTTGCCGGGTAGATGGACCATTGTAAAATTGAAACATGACAAGAATGCCTGCCATCTCGCTAGACGGCCAGTCTGTTCATGATTCATCAGCCATAGTAAATTCTGGTGATCAGTCCTTACTATAAACTGAGGTCCACCCCATAAATACTCTCTCAACCGTTTGAGGGCCCAGACCACCGCCAGTGCCTCTCTCTGTCTCGTGCAATAGTTTCGCTCCGCCGAGCACAACTTTCTACTTATACACATGATCGGGCGCAACTTTTTCTCCTCATCTTCCTGTTGTAAGACTGCGCCGATCGCGAACTTTGATGCGTCTGTGTCGACTACGAATTGCTTCGAAAAGTCTGGCATCATCAGCACGAGTCCGCCATCCTTCGGATCTTTGTAGATGAGATCTTTGAGCGTGTTGTACGCTTCTAAGGCTTCATCATCCCACTTCTCAAAATCACCGAAGTCGATCATTCTCTCCAACTTAGCCCGAGTTGCACCCCAATTGGGTATGAACTGGCTGTAATATTGCGCCATCGCAAGAAATGAGTGCAGCTCTGTGCGATTCTTCGGCCTCTGCCGGCTCATGATCTCCTCTCTCTTCTCTTTGAATATCGAGACTCTATTGTAAGAGATTTCGTACCCCAAATATGTCACGCTTGTCTTTGCGAGTTGACATTTTTTCAAATTACATTTCAGTCCAAATAGTTTGATTCGCCTGAAAATGTCTGTTAGATGGTCGATGTGCTCTTGAAAGGAACGCGGGGGCCCGGGCGGAAGAGCTGATCCGGCTGTCGCCCGCAACCACTGAGCTCCGCAATGAGTCGCTGCGCCTGCTTATGATGGCCACGCTGAAGGATACGCTGGGCACGCTCATGCCGGGGGGGCACGCGCACGAGGTCTGGGTCGGCGAGGTGCAGGCGTGGCTGGCGCGCCACATCCGCCAGACCAGGTTCGTGGACAACATTCCTATGGCCGTGAACAAGCGTTGGCAGGACCGCATGGCAGCCGCGCTGATCGACCACGAGCGCACCAGCGGCAGCAGCGGCTTCTGGACCTGGTGCATGGAGATCCTGTTCTGTGTAGTCTCCGAAGGCTCGGCCGCGGGCTGCCTGTCCTCCACGTCGGCGCCCCAAATCGCCCTGTGCGCCCGTTTCCGCTCCTCCTCAGCCAGCGGCTGTCCGCGGCACCGCCGTGCTCGAGCTTGAGCAGCCGCCACAGTCGCTGGCGCTCAGCTGGAAGATGCCGCAGGCAGTGACTGTGGCGGTGTGGCCCCTGCAGCAACAGTTCGGCACCTTCGTGCTCTCGGACCCGGGCGCGGTAGAGCTACTTAGGTTGGCCAGCCAGGCGTTCGCCGAGCAACCGGGACAGGCGCTGGACCAAAACACAGTGAAGTCGCGCTGGGGGAGGAACGAGCCCCTCCCTCCCCCCCCGGGCAGTCCATGGTCAACACCATCAAGGCCGCGTGGATGCTCTTGGCGCCGCTCAGGGTGCTCGACGTTTTGGTGGACCTGTACGCGCCCTTCGTGCGCGCCATCTACGCGAACGCACGCGAGAAAAACTTCTTGGAAGAAAGAAACAGGCAGCGCGCGCTGTTGGACTGGCCCGACCGCGACAAGTCCTACGAGTCGCAATGGCTCATTTCCTGTTACCGCCAGACGGGCGCGGCTCTCGCGGAGATCTTGTGGCCACGCGCTCCGTACGACCCTACCTCGAGGGCGGAGCTCTGGGACGGCAAGACCCGCCTGCTGGACACCACGGCCGTGCGGGTCGGCAGCGCGCAGGGGCGCGCGGACCCTGCACGCCGCTGCCGCTCATCGACTACGTCCTGCACCGCGTGGGCTGTGGCACACAAACGGCTGGCAAGCGAGCACGGCCAGCAGGTGCTGCTGTTCAACGTTAACGCGAGGCCTGTGGTCAGCACGGCCGCCGGTGACCTTGCGCCCGACGTGGCAGTGTTTGGCACGCTGTCGGTCGTGCTGCCCACGGTTCCGGACCAGATCCTCGGCTTCAGGCGCGGGATCGTCAGCAGGCTGACGCAGGGGCGGGTGTCGTCCTTAATTTGCACTGACTTCTCACTCACGGCAGAATGCATGCTTACGCAAGAGTGTAACAAGAAGCCACATGCAAAGGCGGTGGTCGAGCTCGGCGCTTGTCTGCCGAACGAAAATGAATGCGAGTGGACGTTTACGCCCAAACACTTGCAGCAGCGTCTGAGGAGGTTCACGGGCGATGTGGTGAGGATCCTGGACGAGTATAAGCTGCCCAAGCAGAGCACCGCAGCGCAGCCCAAGCCCGCTCAGCGCCGCAAGACGAAGCGGGAGCTTACGGATGAATGGAACTCCTTCTACGACGAAGACGACGAACAAGAAAGCTACGACGAAGGCGACGCCCTGCCAAGCAGACCAAGCCATTCTACTGCATTGCGGGAAGCAGGGGGCGGCCGCGGTCATCCCAGAAGCCTGATGACTGGCAACAACATCAGGCGTCGTCGGATTGGGACAATCCGGACGCGTCGCCTATGGCATCAACGACTGCGCGGCATCATCATCATCATCGGTGGGGCGGCTCTGCTCCTGTGCGGCCTTGGTCTTCTGCTTCTTCTTCTTCTTCTTCTTCTTCTTCTTCTTCTTCTTCTTCTTCTTCTTCTTCTTCTTCTTTTTCTTCTTCTTCTTCTTGCTCCTGGAACCCGCCTGCCCAAACCTCCCCCCACCGACCACTTGGGCCACGGCCGCGCCACCATCAGCAGCCCCGGCGGCCCGGCCACCGACCGCCTGGGCGACGGCTGCACAGCCCTCGGCCGCGCCACCATCAGCAGCCTCGGCGGCCCAGCCACCGACCGCCTGGGCGACGGCTGCACAGCCCTCGGCCGCGCCACCATCAGCAGCCTCGGCGGCCCAGCCACCGACCGCCTGGGCGACGGCTGCACAGCCCTCGGCCGCGCCACCATCAGCAGCCTCGGCGGCCCAGCCACCGACCGCCTGGGCGACGGCTGCACAGCCCTCGGCCGCGCCACCATCGGCAGCCTCGGCGGCCCAGCCACCGACCGCCTGGGTGACGGCTGCACAGCCCTCGGCCGCGCCACCATCGGCAGCCTCGGCGGCCCAGCCACCGACCGCCTGGGCGACGGCTGCACAGCCCTCGGCCGCGCCACCATCAGCAGCCTCGGCGGTCCAGCCGCCGCAGCCGTCCTCTTCCCTCGGTTGGGGTCCGCAGGCAAACCACCCCGACGGGTCCGCACAGTCAAGCGCGCACATTACCAGAGCAGCAGATCGTGTCGCTCATGATGACTTGCCAGCCAATGCTAGGAATGCTTCACTATCAGAACACGACGATATTAACACTCTCCCACCACTAGATTCGCCTGTTTTGTTATACAACGAGGGTCATGGGTTTGAGGGCGCGGAATCTTCCGAGGAAAACCTTGCAATGGATAATCAGTCCCAACAGAATGATTTTTATAATAACTTTTCTTAGTGAAATTCGAAGGATGTTCTCTTACATTTATCTAAATTAAAAAAATATCTATCATAAAAAAGGAGAGAACGTTGGGGGGTGGGGGACAGAGAGAGGGGGTACAGGAAAAAGTAGGCTCTTTTTTTTTCCGCTGTTTGTTCTAGGCTTCCAGAACAAATGTAAACATAAAGACGTTCTTGGAGAGAGGACAGGCGTAGGCGCTCGCGGGGATGGGGAGGGGGTTTTGTCGTGCGTTTGGAAGGGCAGTGATGGCCAAAGAGTTCGTATGGCAAAAAAAGAGTGCGAGGGGGGGGGGGGGGTTTGTGTGGAGAAGGGGAGAGCTATCAGTGAGACCCAACAACTTTGCTTTCGAACGTTCTCTGCCATTGGTCTTGTTGACACAACCCCCCCCCCCTTTCCCTCCCCCCCCCCCCTCCCGGCCCTTGCCCCCCCCCCCCCCGTTATGATTAATTTCTTTTGGTAGTCATTTTGCTCTGTTGACAGACCTTGTTTGCTGCATCAATTATATATGTTTACCACAAGCTTCCTCCACCCTCCTGCTCTTATCCCCTGTTTTCTATCATCCTGCTTTTTTTTCTCAATGCTAGGGCGTTGTTGCGGCGAGGAAAGAGTGTGTGAAAAGTGCAAAGGGGGATTGGGGGGGGAGGGGAGGGGGAGGGATGGGGGAGAAAGAGTGCAAGTACTAGGTCCCGCAAAGGGGGGGGGGGGGTCTAAGGGCGGAGGCAAGAGACAGAATTTTCTTGAAAAAAAAGGCCCCAAAAACAAAATGTCTTGAGTGCCGTTTAACCATTCCCCCCCCCCCCCCTCCCTCTCCCAGCTCCCTTTCGATCTCCCGTCGTTACAAGAAAGACGTTTCGTTAATTGGCCGTGCAGGGGGGTGGGGGATGGCCGCCCTGCGGCAGGAAGATATTTTCCCAGTCCAGGCCCGCCAGGCCGCCGGGTCCTTCTGACACTAGAGAAGATGAGCATGGAGCCCTGCGTATTTGAGGCTTTAAACAAGGTTAGAGAACAAATCCTGTCGGGCGGGATCTCGGTACTCACCCAGAGCGGTCACAAGCCGCGCCATCCGGCGACCCGGGAATTAAGGGCTCACCTGTCCAAGCTAACCGGCCAGATCGTTCTCAGCATGTACAAGCAGGGCCTGTGCTTGCTGGCGCGCAGGAAGCACGACACGCTGGGCGAAGTCTTCGAATGTGTAGACGCCTGCGACTTCGACATTTCTTTCACGGAACTCAGACACCGACGAAAGTATTCTTGCTTTCACCGCCGTAGCTGGGATAGGGCCCGCAGGGACGTGGTGGTAGTCGAGTTTCCACCGTACCGACCGAACCATACAGGTTTGCCCTGCAGTCCGATGTGTTCGCTGTTAGAAACGTACCTCGTTCGCCTGCAACTGGAAAACACCAGGCTGGCCTTTAGCTTAGACCACGCCGCGGACGGCGTTCTCCTTGCACGCAAGCGCACGGGCAACGTAGACAGGATCTTTGAGGAATCCTACCTCAAAGGTAGCTTGCCAAATGGCCTAGGCAGCAAGCCACAACCTGCCGAGCAAAAGACGAACGGGTCCGCCTCTTCTCGAAAAGACAGGGACAACGCGGGCGCCCAAGCGCCGGAAGTGCCGAACGTGGTCAACAGGGGTTTTTTTCCGGGCCTCGTGTTTAGGGCAGGGAAGGAGGACGCGGGGCGGTTGGCAGAGCTCGCGTTCTTGGAAGAGCTGCGGTCCGACAAGTTCTACGAGCTTGCGTTACAGCACAGACGCACTACTGCCGTGGCGGGCGTCTGCGCGGCCAGAGACAATACGGCCCTGGTGTACTCTCGCGAGGCCCTGCGCCCCGAACAAGAGATTTCGCACGAACAGTGGTGCGCCCTGGTCGCGCGGGCGTTCTCTCTGCCCATCGGGCAGACCGACCGCCGCAATCGCAGCGCCGAGGTCATCCACGCATTCCAGTTCTACAGGAACAGCTTCCTGCACCAGACCGCGCTGTTCCGTGATTTCCTCAACGACCTGCTCGCCGATCTAGAAACCGCCAACCTGCGAGCGTGCGCCTCGCACTGGAGGCTGCGCACGGACATTGACAAGCAGTTGCTCAAGTGCTGGTGGAGGCGGAGGTCCTGCCGGTGCCCGACACGGGCTCCGTAGAGGAGCTGCTGCAACTGATCAAGCTCCAGAACACTCTCAGGCCCGACCTGACCCACGAGGCCGCGCTCCTGCGCGCGCTGTATGAGAAATACGTGCCAAGCGACGGAAACCTCGCCGGCTCGTCTAAACGCAAGCGTGCGGGGAACGACGGCCCGCGCGCTAGGCGCGGGCGCCAATGATTCTCTTTTGCTCTGCCCTCCACTCCCCCCCCCTCCCTTGCCACTCTCTCCCTTGCCAAAGAAAAGTTTCTTTGTAAAAACTATGGTTTAAAAGAAAAGAAAGTAGTTTTTTTACTAAATCTTGCTTAAAGCTAGGATTGTTTTCTTGGTAGCCTGATTCTCACAAAGATATTGCAGGGGGATGTGGGCTGCATTCGACCTTGCACCGAGTTTTTTTATTATTATTATTTTTTAAGAACAAGTAATGTGTACATCCGATCTTCTTTCCTGAAAATCTTGTAACTTCGCCCGTGTGATATCCTTAAGCTTAATACGAAGCTTGCGCAGTGACACACACCCCACTAACGCTGCAATTCCAGTGATGTTTTTGCAAACATAGAATTCGACTTCTTGCAGCGAGCGGCACTGCTGCAGTCCGACCACTTGCGTATTACCTATGCCTAGGCAGTTCTCGAATCTTAAACTCGAAAGAACAGAAAAAGCGCTTAGTACACTGAGGTCATTGATGGCGTGGCACTCCACAAGATGAAGTTTGGTCAGATTGTGGCAGGTACACAGCTCAGCCAGGTCTTTGCTTGTGAGATTGCACTTTTGCAGCTTGAGCTCTACCAGTCCCTGAAACCTTAACAGGTTTCTGAAGGACCGGAGGGAGCAGCGCGTGAGAGTAACCTTGAAGGTCTCGAGGTTGAGTGTGGACGAAACGGGCAGGTTCGTGCCCGTAATTGATGTGCAATCTAGTATGTCTAAGTGGGTCAGCGTTTTTATGTTTGCTATGACCTGAAAATCAGACTCTCAAATTGCAAAATCTCAGCCGCTTGAGATTTGGAGCGTGGCGACCGCGCGAGTTCCAGCGACAGCAAGATAATGTTTGTGACTCAGATTCAGCTCCTCTAGTTGTAGTCCCTGGAGTCCCTCCCCAGTGATTTTTCACAGTCATTTAAGTCCAAGGCTTGTAACTGTGTTAACATTTGCAGCGTCGAGTCCGTAATGTTTGCACAGCACGACAAATCCAGGCGTTATAGGTGCGTAAATCTGGGCAGTGCCACCTTTAATTCCTCGTCAGTGATCGTACTGGTATTGATGTGCAGCACGGAAAGCGAGATTGCGTTCTGCAGCTGCCGCAAACATTCGCTCGTGTCGCATTCGTTGATGTACAAGCTGCGATAGCAGAGAATGCTCCCAGAATATTTGGCGACGTTAAGCCTAGGACTTTTAACTCTTTAACTTTTAGGCCCCTGACCAGCGGCACTAATTTCTCGGCTTCTGCTGCCGCCTGCCATGCAATGGTGGTAAGGCTGTGTAGCGGTGCCCGAGATATGCGCAAACGTGGGCCAAACAAAGACAGTATCCGCCGGTGCACAACAAAGTCTAGGTTGAGTCAGGCTGCTTGAAGCCTGCCCAAAATTCATCTGTTGTTACTAGCTGATGGAACTGCTTGCATACTAAGTTCCAAGTAGCGACTTCCTTGGCACCTGCCAAGTCCCTTACAAGCGGCCATATATCCAAAGGCACACTGAACAAACCCGGAGAATAGTCGGCTGGGAAACCTTGGCTGTCTGTGCACCGCTGCTTCTTTTTCTTTTCTTGCTCGTGTTCGTTGCCGTGCTCTGGCCTGGGGTGTTTCCGACAGGACATACTTTTTTTTATATACATATTTTTTTTGTTGCCTCCTGCTTTTCATTTTTTATTATTATTCTTATTATTATTTTTTTCTTGTGCGTAGTACTCCCTCTCCTCCCTCGCCCTCTCCACCCCCCCCCCCGTTGAAAAAGTCTTTATATCACTGGCAAGAAAAAAAGGGGGGCAGGGGCTGGCATCCCAAACAAGGACGATTCTAGGCGGGCCACTCTCTCCCTTGCCAAAGAAAAGTTTTTTTTTGTGAAAACTATGGTTTAAAAGAAAAGAAAAAAATCCTAGCTTTGAGCAAGATTTAATGAAAAACTACTCTTGGTAGCCTGATTCTCACAAGATATTGCCGGGGGGATGGCGAGACAATTGCACGCACACTCGCGTCAGTAAATTTTTTTAAATGTTTTTGCCTGAACCCGACGTTTGTTAGTTTTCATTTATGAATAAAAAATAATAATAATAATAATAATAAACACACTTCCGTTCCTTCCCCCACCCCACCCGGGATCTAGCCCACACCCCTCCCCGCCTCTCAACTGAGAACACACAAGACATAAGGAAAACACAAACTTGATTTTCCTCGCGCGACTGGAAGCAGCTTAAATTCATGCCCGAAATCATAAAGGATGTTTTCTTCAAGTGTCAGCTTAGCAGGGACAGGAAACCGGCTGAGGCCGGTCGACGGGGCTGGGTGGGAGTTAGTTCTTGTCTGCCAAGCCAAAATGCAGCGGCACAGATTAGCACCCCCATTGCACACACCTTCTTGAGCGCGGCCAAAGCATCGAATTCCGAACCACGGCCCCGCAGTCGACGTATCTCTCGTTGCAAATGACGAAAGGACAGTTGCCAGATGTCTCTGTGTTGAACCAGGCCTTGTTGGCGACAGAGCTCACTGTAAGTGTCAGGGCGCCTTTGTCTAACTGCATTTGATACGCAGCGCGCTGCCTTTGCTTTGCGCCATCCATAATTTGGCTGTTCCCCCGACGACGCGCAAACCGAGCCACGCTGACGGCCGCCATCCTCTGTCCTTACCTCTTTCCCCTTTTTTTTATTGTGTTTCTGCGCGGCGGAACCGGAAAGGGGTGGGGAGAGGGGGGGGGGGAGCGGGGGGAGGAGTGAGAAGGTGATGTGCACGAGGGCAGGGTTTGGAGAGAGGGGGGGGGGGGGGGAGTTGGAGACAGCAACGCGCGGCATGGGGCCGCAGGGGGTGTGGAAGTGTGTGGGGGGGGGGGCGGGCGGGAAGGCTGAAAAATAAAATAGCAGTGTTGGCTTGCTACGTATTCTGTTTAAAAACAACATACTACTAGCAACCTTTTTCTTTTGTGTCGTTTTTTTTTCTGTTGTGAGGAAAGACAACCGCTTGTTTTGCTTTTTCTTTTCCACGACGTACACTCTCATCATCCCATGCCTGAGGAGCCCAGCGAAGCTGTTGTCGTGAAGATCGCGGAGGCCTGTGACAATTCAACGACAGTTCCAGACGCGCAAACCAACGAGTTGTTAAACGAGATCGCCCAGATGCGCAAGCAAATAGACCAGCTGCAGGCCACGACACTGACGGTCAGCAACGTGACGCCCGTGGAGCGCACCGGCTTCGTGCGTGAGGTCATGGGCTATACCGTGCTGCACCTGACGGCCACGTTGCTGCTGATGCTCGTTAGTACTCGCTGGCTTGACTGTCGCGACTGGTACAACAATCACCCGTGGTTGGTACTAGGCGTGTTTCTAACCACGTGCGCGGTCCAGGTGGGGCTGTTCTACTACGACTGCGTGCTGCACTTGGGCCTCTTAGCGCTGTTCCTGATAAGCGGCACGGTGGTGCTGGCAGACCTCGTGCTGCTGCGCGCCGACTCTACTATTGTCTTCGACACCTGCGCCGTGGTGGACGCCTTCTGCGTCCTTTGTTTCTGCTGGTGCCTGCAGCCATACCTGCCGTACAGGAACATGTATGCGCTGCTGGTGCTGCTGATCGCTTCGTCTGTCACCTTCTTGGTCGAGATCTGGCAGCCGTACGGTTCTGTTCTCAGCAACCTGAGCCTGCTGTGGCGCACGAGGCTGCCGGTGCAAGCACGCGGAACGCTGGGGGTGATTGTCATGTCCACCGTGATGTGCGCCTACGTGCTGTGGCAGCTGGAACGCGCCATGCACCATACCGCCAAAAGCACTAGCTACCGGGCCTCGCTACTCCTGTTTTGCAATCTGGTAGAAATGGTTTTTCTCATGGGGCTAGGGCTGACGCGGGTCATGGAGGGCGCCAGGGCCCTGCGCACACGGTTTCAGAACACTATCCCGCGGCCCGCGGCCTTGTAAGTTAGGTGAGCGTGCCTCTGTTGCTTTTCCCAAACAAAAGATCAACAACCAGAAAATTAAACAAAAAAATGTTGCAGGGGGAAAAAAAAGGCAAAGGGAGGGGCACAGGAGGGGAGGGAGGGGGGGGGGGGGGAAGACTTGCTCCCGTCTTGGGTTGGACACTCTGGCCCGAGAGGCGACCCCCCCCCCCCCCTTCCCCACCTCACCGCGCGGCCCCCCCCCCCCCCTTTCTTTTTGCGCCTTGTCTATTGGCTGGCTTTTTTCTTTTTTTTCCTTTGCTCCGGCCCCCCCCCCCCCTTTTATTGTCCCTTCCCGTCTTTCCCACAACCGGCCCCCCCCCCCTCCCTTCCTTTCCTCCCCGTGCCCCCCCCCCCCGAAAAGAAAATTAGTGCGCGTGCGACTCCCGGGGGGAGGGGAGGGGGGGGGGGGGAAGGAAAAGCACAGCCAACCAGAGGTTGGCTGCAGAAAAATCCGGTCCACGCGCAAAACCAAAAATGACCGACGTCCAGAACCCCCGGGACGCAGACATGACAAGTCCCCGGCCTGAAAAGAAACAGCGGACCGAACCACCGCAGAAGGAAGAGGAAAGTAAAAAGGAAACAGCGCAGGAGTTCGTGCTGGTGCGCCGCGGGGATGCCGGCTCCTCTAACCCCGAGTGGTGTGCGCAGCGGTACGGCTGCATCGCGTACTTCAACGAGAAAGCCCGCGACGAGGACGCGCTACAGGAGCTGATCGCGCCGCTGCTCAAGGAATCTGCCGCCGGCACCGCGGTGGTCAGGGCCCTGGTCGGCGCGCGTGCCCTGGCCCTGCACTACACAGAAAGAGAGAACCACGCCGAGAAGCAGGGCTGCGAGGGCTGCGCGTGGAAGAAGTGCGACGGCCCGCTGTGCCACGAGATGCTGCACAAGGACGAGAATTGCGCCTGCGGCTTCGGCTCGGCCAAGGGCGCCTAGGACCGCGCGCGAGCTATCGGATACCTTATTTGTCTACTACAAAAATATGTTTTTTCTTTCCTTTTTTTTCTTTGTTCTTTTCTCTTTGTACCCTCCCCCCCCCCTTCCTTTCCTTTTGCCCCCGGCCTCCCCTTTCCCCCCCCCCCCTTATCCACCGCGTAGGGCAGAGCAAGGTGGGGGCTGGAAAAACTTTAAGGACACTTAGAAAAGAAATCTCTTAATTAAAAAAAGCGGTACAAGATTTCCTTTTTTAACTTTTACAACGTAAAATACAGCAAAGAGCTGGGAAAGAAAGCATTCTGGCCATGGTTTCCAGAGCACAAACTATGCCTTGCATGGTGACTCAGCAGACTATCAACATAAGAGAAAAACGTACCAAACAACTTGATCTACCAAAAACTGTGTGCCAAAAATGCAGAAACCCAACCGACGGCAAGAGCTTTCATCAACGAGTTTTGCTATGGCAGCACTTTACCTGCTCGTACAGAGTTCATGCAGAGAAGCTAAACTTGGATCACCTGGCCGCCTTTTTTCTGGACAATTACGAAAAATCAGCTCAAGAATTCAAGAAGGCAGTGTCAACGATTGAGGGCATTTCTGTTCCGATCCTTACGTTTGAGAGTCATGTTAGGAACAATCCAAAGGTCCTACAAATTAGAAAAAACATTATCGCCTTGAAAGATCAAGGTATTCTGTTTAAGAACGTGAGCAAGCCTTATGAAAACGGACAGAAAGATTTTGACGCCTACGTAGCGAGCTACATGCAGCTGCAGAAGATTCTTGCCAATCATCACATGGCGCCCGATGTTTATGGTTACTTGCTGGCAGTCGACATGAAGGGTCCAAGAAGTGTGGATTGCTATGGAATATATCCCTTCGCTCAATGCTGTAAAGAGCGCAGACGTTGGGGGTATTACTACCGTGACTACCGACATCGAGGCACGCTTCAACGCGTTCTTACGCACGGCAATCCCGTTCTTATCTGCAAAACGCATCCTGTTTTATGATGACAAGCTTGACAACATGTTACAGCGTGTAACTGATACCAAACCACACTTTCTACTGAACGACGTGGACCCGTACTTTTGTTTGGAATTCATGGAAATGGATGTGGACGAAAGCCCTGGCACGTTCCGGGGGGCACTAATGCTGTGCAATGCGCTGAGCCTGCTGGCTAACAGCCTTAGACAATCGGGCAAAAATCCTCTGGTAGTCTGCATTCACGAGTACGTCTTGGAGTTGTTAGCAACAGTTACAGGCCAAGACAATTTTAAGCGATGTGCCAAATGGTGGTTTTCGAGTCTTTTGCGCCTTTGCCAAGTTCGCGAACACCACCATATTAGTCATAAGTACTGCCTCGGACCGTGTGTTGCGGCCCTTCACTACATGCAAGAATTGCAGTACGGCGAAAGCAAGGTTGTTTTAGGCGGTGGATACAGAAACATCAACTGGCTTAATGAAGTAAAAAGTGTGCATTTCTTGAAACAGGGGGCGACGGATCGCAGTTAATCGCAAGTATACAAGTGAACAGAATCTGTGCAGTGCTTGCAAAACAATTGTGTTAGCCGACGTAGAACAGTTGCTTTCGTTTGTGATTCGTGCTGCCGTGGTCGTGCCAGACATTAGACAGGACGGCCAACAGATTCCTTCTGGATTGGAGTCGCTTCTAGCTGTTAAGAAAAATTTATCTTTTGATTACGATGATGCCGATTCGGACAGGAGCCCAGAGAACCCTAGCCCTGCAGAAATGTCATTGTCACAAGTGTCTCCATACTTGTCTGTAGCCAGACAAAGCATTCCAAGCCTCAAGAATCAAAGAAATATTCCTGAGAACACCGTGACACAGGCAAAGGCAACGCATGCCACTGACAGAAGTCAAACACAAATCGACCAAGCACAAGTCTTTCTCCCGAAAGTTTCTATCGACTTCGTGTTCAATACGTTGGACATCAAGATCAAAACGCATAGTAAAAGAAAGATAATAAGCAACCCCCGTGGCTGTTAAGATATCTTTTATTTAAAAACGTCTACTAGTGTTAGTGTCTTTGCTGTCAGTCTGGGTAAAGTGGCAAGGAGAAGACGGTACTGTGAGTATAAGTGAAGCTTTCATAATGTGCGTTTTGTGTCTCATGTCATTGAAAAAAAGTTTCTTTCAATAAAAAAAGTTTGTCGCATATATACATATATGTACATTTCCATATATGATTATTCTTATATATATACAATGTGCAGCCTCAACGCCGCGAGCGCTGAGGGTGTCAGCGATTCTATATACCACACACATTCAAATATTTAAAATGTCTTTTACATTAAAAAACTTAGTGAACGTTGTGGTGCGGGTGCGCTATCTTGATTTGTATCAGCTACTGCCAGCGAGGCCCGAGCCCCCGTCCCGCTCAGAAGCATTCTGGAGTATATGCGATCTAGACGTCTGGATATGTTGGAACTGCAACTACGAGAACGGATTTAGTGCCCCCGCTTGCGGGCGCACCGGCTGCCGGGCTGCTAACCCGCACCTACTGCGGTTGCCTGACTTTTGCGCTACACATGGAGACCCAGTCCATGAGTGGCTATGCTGGTTCCGGCTGGCGCGGGGCGGTCATCTGGGTGACGGGCATGCATCACAATCTGCAGTGCCGCGGTGCCAGACGACATTGACTAGGTCTTTTACACATTCCCACAGCCGAACCTGCGCCGATGCAGGGATGCAGGGCACCGCACGCGCCGAAGTGTTACGCGCTGCTTGACTACTTCCTTCAGGGAGAAAAGAGCAAGCTAACCTTCGTGGATGCGGGAGCAGGAGAAGGGCATGCAGTGAACATCGCGGGTGTCATGGGCTTTGCAGAAGTGTTTGGTGTCGAGATACTAGGAGACTACCACCTCAACCAAGAGAGCAAGTGGGACTGCCTGAGCAAGCGCGCTGTCGCTCAACTAGATAAGAAACGGCCGCAGGTGCTTTGGAGGACTGCATGCAATGCAAATTTTAGACTGGCCCGGCTATGGCAGGCCGACAGTAAGCACCGCTGCGTGGCGGTGTACAGCTTCTGGCATGGCTGGAATCCGGAGACAAGTAACACTTGCTGCGCCTGCTAGAGAAGGACAAGCAAGTCTATTATGTCTTCTTGATAGACAGAGTGAATAGTCTGCGGGCGTGTGACGCGGTTGACCTGCTCATGACCTTCAACCTTACTTGCCATGCGCCAGTAAGACTGGCCGGAGGCAAGGGCGCGCAGACCTTTAGGTTGTTTGTGTTCAGCAGGCAGCGTTCCGCCGCGCCGACCCTTTCTCTCCATGTATGTATGTATGCAGTATATTCATTATTGTATGTGTGTATATAATAACTTACGTATGTGTGTATATGTGAATGTATGTAGAACAAAACGAAAAAGACTGGTGGTGGCGGCGAAATCGAGCAGAGTAGTCAGGAGGAAGCAACTCACGAGCCAGCAGAGAAGCCCCCGTCGAAGCGCTAGCGATCCCAGGCCCACAGACGCAGGGTACAAATTTGAATTATAAATAATATTACAACATTATACATACGTATAATGTTTATATACATACATACAAGAAATATGTACATACACATATACAAATATATATATATATACATATATATATATATATACTTATACATAATATACACATATACATATACATATACATATACATATACATATACATATACATACATACATACATACATGCAAACGTACATACCTAGGATGGCGAACTTGGATAAGCTAGTTCAAAGAATTGAAAAAGCTGCAGCAAAAGATGAGGAAAATTGGTACACACATACATACATACATACGTACATACGTACATACATACATACATATACACATGCGCATTGATATATATGCCGCGAGCGCCGCAAATATGCCGCGACCGCCGCGAGCGCTGAAAGTGTTATCTACATGCCGCACATATGTAATATACGTACATGCCGCAAGCGCCGCGAATATGCCGCGAACGCCGTGAGTGTCGTCTATACACCGCACGTATGTAATGTATATATACATATACATATACATATACACATACATATACATATACATATACATATACATATACATATACATATACATATACATATACATATACATATACATACATATATAGGTCCAACGGTGATTGCCACTGGTCAAACTCAAGTGCAGCAGGCGCTCACCCTAATGCAGAGCCTAGCAGCACAAGTGCAGGTGTACTATCTATCTATCTATCTATCTATCTATCTATCTATCTATCTATCTATCTCGCGGCTGTGTCATGCATCACACTGCTGTTTATTTTGTTAGGGCCAACGGTATGGCCACGTCTTCCCCGGGTCAATCATGAATCCGAACGGGCAGCTGCAGGCCCAATGGTACGCTGATCCTGCATCAAACTATTCTCAGAGGGGACAATTTGTCAACGTTTACAAAACGGGGGCCGGGCAGAGCAACCTGCTCACCTATTCAGGTTCGGGTGGGAATGCATGATGTCCTGCGGTGCCGCGTGTCATTGCATACACAGACACGATAGCCATCATAAAATGGGGCAGGTTTGGTTTTGTTATGGCATTCACGAGAGATGTTGCAGCAGGACCTCCTAGGACACTATCAAATTACATATACAGTAAAGCACGTAGTGTAAGTAGGACGCGCGGTACCAAACTTTGCCAGAGGGAGCAACAGACTTTATTGCGGCTGGAGAATGGGTCCCATTTGTACACTCCTTGGAGAGTACAAATGGACCCATCCTTGCCTGCTATGCAGAGAGGGCATTGCGCCATGACATCCAGAAACAAATCTCATTGCAACTGTGTTTTATATGTTGAAGATGAGGGACGGTATCCCACAATCAGCATAAAAACAAAAGCAAACAGGTTCTACCATGCTTGGTCATTAGTCATAGTAGACTACGGATGGCCAGATGCAGTAAAGGATGAAAACAAAATTGTTGATGTCAAAAAGGGGGACTTAGTGCAATACCTTGGACGGATTGGGGTAGGTGTAAGGGAAATGGAGAGACAAATGAGCGAGATCTAACTTAGCTTTTCACGTTTGAATCCTTTTGTAAAAATATTTCAGTAAAGTTGTTGATAAATCGTACATACAAGAATGATAATATAGCTATTTTTCAGTACCGGTAAGTCTCTGTACTAAAATATTGAGTCGGTGCCTCACCCTACTAGACAACCACCTTGTATCCCCGTCCATCTTGCCTGTTCAGACCTGGCTGGCAAGCCATTCTCATTAAACGTCTCCCGGTGTGCGAGTTTTGTTATGAAAAATCATTAACACTACATGACCGAAGGCTGATTTTAACACTAGAAAAATTACAACATTGGAAAAGAAATATAATGAAAACTTTAAACAAATACAAAAATGGGCGCTGGCCACCTGTGCACTATCCATTTAAATTGCCGAAAAATGGACCCGGCTGGGGCGGCCAAAACACACCGTTCTGGTCGGAACGGCGAGAGACAGCGAGCCGAGCCGCCCCGGCGTAACCCGCCAGCCTGGCGGGGCGCTGAAACCTAACCCTAACCCTAACCCTAACCCTAACCTTGGCCTTGAGGAATGGCCGCCGCGTTGGCTCGCCGGCCTCCGCCGCAAGTAGTCCGAATAAGGCCCTAGCTAGGTTCTGCTTGACGGGGCCCCTGATCCGGCCCGCATTAAAGTTTGGAGCTTGCGGCCACAGGTTTGAGCTCAGACGGGTTTTCATCCCGCAAGGTGTGCACTGAAGCCTAGGTAAGTTAAACTGCAACCGTGACCGGGACAGCTTTCCGCCTCGCCCTCTGCCGGCAGTTGTTGGAGTGAGCCGATGCTGGGGAGCTGAAGAAAGCAGTTGCTCGCCCGGACCCGTCCTCGAATGCCGAGCCCGGCCAGCCGAGCGTTGGTTCACACAGCCTAACCCTAACCCTAACCCTAACCCCAACCCTAACCCTAACCCTCACCCTAAGTTGAAACCCGCCGAACGATTTTCTCCGGCACGCTGGCTGCTGGACCCGGCTGGGGCGGCCCAAACACACCGTTCTGGGTCGGAACGGCGAGAGACAGCGAGCCGAGCCGCCCCGGCGTAACCCGCCAGCCTGGCGGGGCGCTGAAACCTAACCCTAACCCTAACCCTAACCTTGGCCTTGAGGAATGGCCGCCGCGTTGGCTCGCCGGCCTCCGCCGCAAGTAGTCCGAATAAGGCCCTAGCTAGGTTCTGCTTGACGGGGCTCCTGATCCGGCCCGCATTAAAGTTTGGAGCTCGCGGCCGCAGGTGTGAGTTCAGCCGAGCCGCATCGGCGTAGCCCGGCAGCGTGGCGTGTAGCTTTACACGATTGTGTACTCTAACTTATATTTCACTCCGTTGATAATTGTCAGGTGAGCATATGTCAAAGTTTATTGTCGGAAATCTTTTCCGTTGGGCAAAGAAACGAATGGGATGCTTCCAATAAGTTGTGAGCATTATTTTGCAGTCAAAAGTATATTTATGTGGCGGCGCCGCAGCCGCCGCAAACGGTTTCGGAGCTGCCGCGACCACCAAGGCTCTCTGGCAGCTCTTCCAGCAAGTGAAACTGCATGTCCATGAGTCCATATTGTGTTAAATTTATTTGGGAGATTAGATTGTGTGTCGAAACTGCGAGTGACAGCGAGCCAAGCCGCCCCTGCATGCCACGGCAGTTTATGCTGCGGCGCCGCGAACGCCGCGGCCGCCGCAGCCTGGTCAAAATCGCTTCCCCGCTTGTCCAAGGGGCCCGCAGACCATCGCGTTAGTTCAAAACGCAGTCCTATTTCCTAAATTTTAATTATTTTTCTCTTATTGCTACACCTATATCGCTTTTCAGTCATGTTCTGTTTGTGCCGCGAAGGTCGCGGTGGTCGCGGCATTGCAAATCTGGACACAGGTGCTCTTCATGATTGTAAAATGTTTATATACCCTATAAGCTGTTGGCTTTGCACCTTGTAAAGGTTTCTCAAGGATCACATGAGTAGATGGACATCGGAGTCGTGTTTGGCTCAAAAGATCAATCCGACAAGTTCAAGTATAAATCTAGGACCTTGTCTTCAAAGCGAGCGCCGGCAAGTGAAAATAAAACAAGTGTCTGTTACCAAGGATAGGAAACATTTTTTAAGAGATGGCAAGGAAATGCCGCAAGTCTGATTGTGTGCAGGTAAGGTTTAAGCCATAGGGCAAGGCTGGAACTGTGTGATGTCATTTCGCGGCACCCCCCTCGCCGTGAGTCGGATGCGATGATGAAAAGCTGCGCCTTGAGCGCTTTACCACCGCGACTTTTTTAATTCAAACGTGTCAGGGGTATTGCACCGATGTGAAAAAAGGACTTATAGCAAAACATTTGAAAAGTAATAAAAAATGACACTTTTTACTTTTTTCACGGAAACTTGCAGACGCCGCGAAGTGCCGCGAGCGTTTTTAGCCACCGCCAACCAGAGGTGTGACAGTATGGACTTGAAACGTGGTAAGTACAAATCAAATAGGGGGGAAAACATTCTGGCATCAAAAGACCGGTGGCGGCAGGCCTGCTTCATGACAGGTGCAGCATGCCGCGAACATAGTGTATAGTGTACTTGAACCTTAGGAACAGGTCATGCCTTCGTATGCACCACCTTTTCGCAAGCATAGCAGGTGACTTTCAGCCACTTTCTTCTTTCTCAACTTACCTGTCTTACCCCTACCCCCTTTTTCGTCATCCTGATCATCCATCAGGAGGTTTGTCTCCTGTCCTTTCTGCTTCCTACGTCTCCTGCTCTCGTCGTCATCGCTGCTCTCCTCCCTTCTCCCCTTCCCTTTCTTCCATATCTCCCACTTATCCCTTGCACTCTCAACTAATTCATCATGCTTAGGTCTTAGGTTTGCGGGAAGATTGAAGTAGTTAGCCTCGTAATCGCTACCAAAGGCAGGGTGTTTGGCCAGCCTTTGAAGCAGCTTACGAGTTAACTCTTCCTCTTCAAAGGGGTGTGTTCGTAAGCTCTCTACCTCGCTTTTGAAGGCGAGGTAGTAGCTTAACCAGGTGTTTACATTTGTCCCTGGTTTTGGGTAGATGTATTCAAACCTCTCAGCATTGATACGTTTGCTCACACCTCCCACCGAACCAAACTTGGCCCTGACTAACTCTGCTATCTCTATCGGGCCGTTGGGAGTCTTAGTTCTCAAATATTGTACGACAAGAGTGTGAGAAAAGGCAAAAGAAAGCACAAGCTGCAAGGCACGCATCTTTTCGTAATACTTCTTCTTCTTTTGTACAGCTTTCACTCTTATGGAGTGTGCTCTTCTCGTCTGTCTTCTTAGTTCTCTATTCTGCTTCTTCGCGTGCTTCTTTCTCCACCTCATCTTCTTCTCCTTATCCATCTTGTCCCAATCTTTCTATAGGCTTTTGCAATGGGACTTTCGTGCGCGGCCTAACTTTATGGATAACTGTACTGCCGTGTCTTATTTTCTGTTCGTCTGTCAGTGTCTCTGTTTCTGACTCCGTCTCTGACTCGGTGTCCGGAGTGTCCTCTGACTCCGGCTCTTCAGGCAAATCCCGTTCCTCTAGTTCCATCGCCTCGGCGTGGTCATAAGGGGTATTTAACCTTTGCTTTTGCGGGGTTGGCGAAGGCTAGCTTCACACATTCCCCGTGCCAGGCTAATGCCTTCAGCATATTTTTCTAACTTGTATTTGAAATCAGAGTATCCTCTATCGTTCCCATCTAATATGGGTATTGCACTTAACGTCTACTCCAGTGAGAAGCTGACTCCCTCAAGGCTCATAACCTTTGAGCTACTCAACATGCCCATTATAGAGGCCTTTACCGACTCCTTTCAGAGTCCACCGGTCCTGTCTCACACAGCTACCAAAAGGGAGGGAAGGCAAATTTAATAAAAGAGAATTCTGACAACTACAGTACGTCGCAAAACTAAGATAAGCGTAACGTAAATTTCAAATAAGCTGGAGGGAAACTATAATGACTGTACTCCAGTCACCGACTACTTATCTAGAAATTTCTACACTGACTGGTTAAGGTAATACTGCCACTAGAGTGGCAAAGTATAATGTCCGCTGTATCACTGAATAATTAAGTGGAAATTGCACTGTCCGTCCTTATGACAAATCAAACTACCCTGGTAACGGTAACTCCGGGTAACGTCGGAAATGAAAAAGGAATAACGTCGGGTTGGTAATAAGTTGAAAACCCAAATTGATTTGGGAGGCCTGGGCGATCGCTTCTCCATCACAGATACCAGACTTGTGGTTCCGCCGGAGTGCATACACCATGCGACACCAAACTGTATGCGCCCAAACGTGAAAGTTTCCGCCGCCTACATAAATTTCTCAATGAAATATAATGCACAAAAAATAATAAATCAATACCAAGAAAAGTAGCTTGGAGTTCGGGGAAAAGAAAAAGCAACCAGATCTTAATTTTGCAAGCTATATCATATGAAATAGAAGAAAAATTAACCAACGAACCAAGTTGTTGACGCAGTTGCAGAATCGACATCCCTGCATGGATGTAGCTTTCTGACTTTTCCATAAGGAATCCTAGATGAATGTAAAAATCGAACCAGTGTGTGTGTGTGTGTGAGAGAGAGAGAGAGAGAGAGAGACCTCCCAAAAAACATTCATGCTTGCAGCATCAACCAAAGACTCCAAGAAAATCTCTGCCTTTTTTGTTATGATCCTTACATAGTTCAATGCAAGAAACAACAGAGAGAGAGAGACAGGATTCAGAACAAAGAAATTCAAGTTCATATACTGAAAAACAAAGATTACTGTATATATCGTTATTGTCTCCCTGCCTTGAAAGTTCGAGTTGGTGCACATCCAGCTTGTTAATTATTGTTCTGCTTGATTTCGTCCGAACTCATTCTTGCTACCATCGCATCAGCCAAACTATTCGTTGCAGAGGGGGTCGCCAAAACACTTGGCAGCGCATCATGTGTTTCGTCGAATTTTGGTTCGCCCGCGCGTATCCTCCTGCCTACGTAGCAAGCGTCCAAGCAAACTACTGGAAGAGGCTGGTTTGCATTTGCTCGCTCGTTGCGAATAACGCAAGTTAGGACAGGCTGTCGCTTGGCGTCTTCCCAAAACACCAAGCTCCTCATCCTAGATTTCAAGCGGCAATATTCCCTTAAAGAAAACACTCCATGACGCTGGAAACTTCGACGGAAACGTAAAGGGCAAAACTGGAAGAAATTATATACATTAGCTGCGGATGATCCTTGAAATCTCGACTAGATAAATTCCAAAAAAAAAGTGAGATTGTGCTTTCAATGATTAAATTAATTACCTTGAATAATTTCTTCATTGAATAAATGGGCAGAGCATACGTAGGATTTATTGGTGACATAGGCCAATATCCCAAAGAGAATAGTGTCTCTGCTCGACAACACGTACACGACAAGTAATTCAGAATGACGAGAAAGGAAGAGTTATTGTCAGTGTCATACACGCTGACTTCAAATTCCTGCAGAGGCAATGCGCAAGAAGGTCTGAACTGGGTAAGCAATGCCATGGGCACAATAGAATCGTTCGAAATTTCTGCACATTCCTGCAGGTTTATCTCATGACTTTCTGCTACTCCTTTTCCTTCTTCGTTTATTTCGCTGCTACTTTGTACTTCTTCCTGTTCTTTCTCTTCCCCGCCTTTCTGGTTACTTCCCATTCCGGTTGCATAGATAGGTACCCATGTTAAGCCATCGTGAAGCTCAGGGACATGCGTTCTATTTATGCATCCGTGCAAAGTACCAGCGTGCAAACGACAGAAGAAACTTGTAAAAGAACAGCTTCTGCATCTTATATTTGCGTTTGGGTTACCACAAACCACACACTTTGTTGATGATGCTGGTGGAGCCTCTATTCTAACAGCTGCACGGAGCAGCTTGTTCTGGATATTATACCAAGCCTTACACTCACCAGAAACTTGTGCTTCATTTGAACCTTGCGAAGCAATTTGAAAGTTGTGCGGAACCGAATCTCTCTCTAAGGTCTGATCTAAATCTAGCGAAGCAATCCATGCATCGTCATCTTCCATGCTGGTGTCCTCAACTTCTCCGTCTGATGTGTCGATGTCCTAATGAGAACAACAATCACAACAACAACAACAACAACTGGACTATGACATCGATATCATTAGTAATGTAAACATAAAAAGGATGCAAAACGAGTATGACACAAGATGAGAGAGAGACAGAGAGGTGAATAATGATCATCCGTGATAGTATAATTACATGATCATGGAAAGAATCTTCCTGTTGTTGTAGCTCTTGATCATCATGCTCCCGCTCATCACCCTATGCAGAGTCGATATGGTCGATCTTTCGATATTATCAGATATCGATGCAGCAGCTATATTGTCTGAGGTGTCCGAAATGGTGGATGCTGAAGCCTCTACGATGAATCTTACTGAACCATTCTTTTCATGACGCCTCCGCCTCTTACGCCCATGAAACAGGCTACAAAATGGAAAGAAAAGGAAGGAGAGAAGTAGGAGGACGAGTGAAAGTAGGAGGAGGAGGAGAAGTAGGAGGAGGAGGAGGAGGAGGAAGAGAAAAAGAAGAAGAAGAAGAAGAAGAAGAAGAAGAAGAAGAAGAAGAAGAAGAAGAAGAAGAAGAAGAAGAAGAAGAAAGAGAAGTAGTAGTAGTAGTAGGAGTAGTAGTATAAGTAGTAGTATAGTGGTAGTAGTGGTAACTAATAGTAGTAGTAGAAGTAGTAGTAGAAGTAGTAGTAGAAGTAGTAGTAGAAGTAGTAGTAGAAGTAGTAGTAGAAGTAGTAGTAGAAGTAGTAGTAGAAGTAGTAGTAGAAGTGGTGGTGGTGGTGGTAATAGTAGTTAGTAATAGTAGTAATTGTAGTAGTAGTAGTAGTAGTACTAGTAGTAGTGGTGGTGGTGGTGATGGTGATGGTGATGGTGATGGTGACGGTGATGGTAGTGGTAGTAGTAATGGTAGAAGTAGTAGTAGTAGTAGTAGTAGTAGTAGTAGTAGTAGTAGTAGTAGTAGTTGGTAGTAGTAGTAGTGGGTAGTAGTAGTAGTGGGTAGTAGTAGTAGTGGGTAGTAGTAGTAGTAGTAGTAGTAGTAGTAGTAGTAGTAGTGGGTAGTAGTGGGTAGTAGTGGGAAGTAGTAGTAGTAGTAGTAGTAGTAGTAGTAGTAGTAGTAGTAGTAGAAGTAGAAGTATCAGTATTTGAAATGGAGAACATATCGCCTGTTCCTCCGCCAAAATAAAATGACTCACCTCCAAAAACAAATGGTTTAAATGTAACTGTATCTCTATCTATTGATGTTAATACACCTACTTTGGCATCATTATCATACGCTAATTCCAAACCTGCACCAGAAGTAGGTGCTGTATTGCCACTGACTCTGAGTCTATTCGTGGAAAAATTCTTTGCTCCCGTTATTGTTTGCTCGCCAGCGAGTTTAACCACGTCGGCGTTTAAATCAACGCCGTCAACTAGATCAATGTTTTTGATGTCATTACCTCCCATGTCTATATTTCCCGTCATACTGACAGTGCCGTCTAATCTAAGAAAAGGTGATGCCACATTTCTCCATGGCCCTGTACTATAAATAAGCAGTTGATTATCTGATGCTGTTGTTATGACTACATCCGTTAATTTATCCAGTTCAAAGTCGCTTATATAACTTGAAGTTAATGTAGCAAATGAAGTATTGCCCAACCCATCCGTTTTTAATACTTGATTTGCTTTGCCGTCCGCTATTGATAAATCATATTCGTTATTAATTGAGACATAGCCTGTATCAGATATCAACAAAGAGGAATTGTTATTTTTTAATGATATTGTTATGTCATCTGTCCTTGCTTGTATTGAGTTTGCTTCAGTATGATCGCCATATAATACTCCATCAAGTTCCAAATCTTCATCCACTATGACAGAACCATAAAAATGATAAGTCCATGGATTGCCTAAATGGTTCATATTTTAATTATATTATTTTATATTGTAGTATATATAGTTTTAAAAAAATATGAATATATTTGGCCGATCACAATAACAGCAGTCAATAGATACTAAAACTATTGCCGTTACTACATTAACAAGAAACATTCAAAATGCTTATGTTGGCCTTGACCTTAGATCGTGGATGGAAAGTTCCACATTCACCACACTTTGCACTGGCGGTTATGGTAACAAAACAATATATAATTTAGGATATGGTTATTTCATTAAAGTTGCTTTTCGTGGGTCTTTGAATTTGCCTGCTCCAACCGGAATAGGAACTTTTCAATTCTGGTTTCATAAAACGGACGGAACAAATGTTGATGACTTTTACAGCGAAGTGCTAAATTATACAACAAGAAATTAAATGGGTCTTTTGATACTTTCAAATGGCCGTTATTATTTCATAGCAACTATACCCGCTCTTGGGTGGATTTCGCTTTGCTTTAATCGGTGTTTTCTTTTCCTTCGTTGGTGTGGGCTCCTCTTTTGCTTCTAAAACGGGCAATTCCTTTTTTGCTAATTCTTCTCCTACATTAGCCTTGATTTCTGTGATGCCAGTCTCCTTCAAATCTTTCTTTAAAAGATGTATATTCTTCTGTTGTTGTTGGTTCATTATCAAAGAATTTTTTCATGATATCGGAAGAAGGCAATAAAACTTCAACATTATCACCCTTCACATTAACTTCTTGATTTTGTTCCTGTCGGTATTTTTCATAAAATGCTATAATATCAGTTTTTAGTGATTTGCTTGTTGGCAGTTTTATATCGCTACTTAAATGATTCCATTTTTCTATTTGGCTCAGATAATCTTTTTTGGTTGACATGTTATATATAAGCATAACAAAAAAAAATCCGTTTTATATTATTTATTCATCGTCATTGTCGTCGTCAAAAGTCCATTCATTATCGCCATAAATAACCTTCCACTGATTTTTACATTCTTCTAAGGATGGTAAATCTACATATCTAATTCTTATACCTGCTTTCATTGTTGTCTTCTTTTCTACCACATCTGGCATCCGTTTTCTTAAATTAGTCCAGAAACTGACCCGTGAAATGTGCGGATCATTCGCATTTGCTTTATACACATCATACAATGCTTCTTTTGAAACCTCTTTACCAAAATGAATTTCTGGAAATTCTTTTGTAATATATCCCAAGTTTAAGCAATCCAACCACCACTTTCTCAACTTTGAAAGTGATTTTACTTTTTGTTCTCGCAGTCCCTTTGTAATGATTGTTTCGCGGTCGTTAAAATCGCTTAGGTCTCTTTCAAGAAGAAACTCGCCAGTCGTTGTCTGTCAATAGATCTAATATCTGTAATCACTTTTCTTTTTTCGTCTGGTTTCATGAGTGCTAATTCATCAGAAACATCAAGAACAAGCCATAGTTGCTCTGTGGTTCCCGCTGGCACTACCCATTCTTCGTTTGAAGCGAGGACCAAGAATAACATATTTTCTAATGTTAGATTTGGTAAATATTTTTGTTTAAGAGTGAGTGTATTTTCTGATACAAGTTTTCTTAATTGTCCCCGCTCGTTCTTTATCACCACTCCAGACCATTTCGTCCATAAATACTACAATTGCTTTTGCTAGTTGGGCATTGAAATCACCTAATATTTCTTTAACATCGGACGGCTGGAAGTAATAATCGGCACCTATTATGTCTTTGAATATTTCAACAATAATCCCCTTACCTGCTCGTTCAGTGCTTGTTAAAACTAATGGCAAGTGTAGTTTTTGCCATGGCTTCTGGTAAATGCTCGCAAACATATCAAGCACCTTTTTATATATGTCCTGTCTTCCCCCACACCATCTGTTTAAGATATGTTGAAAGAATGCTTCATTTTTTTCTTCTTCTGCCGTGAATGATTTCACGTCTTCTAATGTGTCCGCTGGAATTTCAAAACCCTTAAACAAGTTATAAAACCCTTGTTTATCGTTATCGAAGTATGCCTTAGGATCAAAGATTACGTCATTCACTTCTCGCCTTTTCGGGTGTGTGCTCCACATTTTATACAAATCAATGACATTCAATGTGGCGGGGTTCTTGCCTAGTGCTATCCAGTCCTCCTTTGATAAATTGGTCTTTACTCTTTTGTTTTTGAAGAATGATTCCATTGCTGATTCCGTCTTGTAGCGGAACACCTGCTTACCTTTGGAATCAACATATTCTTCAATTATGGTCGGCTTTGCTAAGTTAGCAAAAGTGTATGATTTATTCATCCAAGCCAAAGCAGTATCTATCAACTCTGTGAATTTTTCCAAATTATTACATTCATCGGCAAGTCGTCGTAAATCCTCAATCGTGTTGATATTACGGACGATAGGGAGAGATAGTTCATAAATTTTTATACCTTTGCCCTCGCAATTACTATCGTGGCAGTAGAAATACAATCCGTCTCTTCTCCAGACTACATAGCAATTGTCGCTGTTATTTTCTTCCCCGTTTATAGTACATACCCACGTCCCTATGGTTTTTAAAATAAACATTCTCTGCTTTTTTCAACAATTTCCACATTTGGTATTTTGCTGAGTATGATTTCGTATATTTCTTCCAATGTGATATGTTGATATCGTTTCAAAGTTGTATATTCTGGAATTCTAATATTGTAAAATGCATCGTCATCGGGTCGCATAATCAAATAATCATCTATTTCTACATCTTGTAACAGTTTCAAGGTGTTTGTTTTTGGTGTGTATGAATACGGAAGCAAAACGCGGTCGCTACCATCTTTATGAGAGTAGAT
>WBZZ01006098.1:45000-56583 GCA_019918135.1 Paulinella micropora
ACAGACCAAACCATAGCAGGAAATAAAACATTTAGTAATGCTATAACCGCGACACTTGGCATAGCATCAAACAATAATATAACAACATCATCAGGCAAACCGATAATCATAGGCAATACAACAAAAGGGATAGGTCCGACAGCAGGATTAGAAATGTATGGTGCTTATGGTGATTTTACTACTGGAGCACATATGCAAGCGATTACAACAGAAGATATATATCCTGTATTTGTACTAGCTAATTTAGGACATAATAACATAAATATAACTTTTGATGCTTATTTAGATAATGCGGGATGGAAATCAAGTTATGCGAATGCAAATTTCCAAATAGCGAAGATAGCAAATAAACTCGCTTTTAACTATAAAACAGGAATAGCAGCGGGGAGCGCTATAACATGGTCTGAGGCGATGAACATAGATACAACAGGCTTATTAACAACAAATGAGATTACAGCGAGTGGGGCGATAACAGCAAATGCGGGAATATCAACAACCACATTAACAACGAGTGATAACATAGTGGTCGGAGCAGGTAAAAAAATATTTGTAGATAGAAATGCTCTCGCCAACAATAAATTAGTCTTATGGGATGGAGGAACACATCAACAACTGCTTTTCTTGGATTTGGTGTTGCTAATGGTACATTGCTTTATAATGTTAATGCTTCAACCGATAGCCACGTGTTTTATTATGCGGGGACGAATGAATTATTTAGAATTAATAACACAGCAATTACTGCTTCAAAGTCAATAACGGCAAATGCGGGCATATCTGTTGTTAATAGCACAGCAGACTTAAGAGGAGAAGCGAGAAGTGGGTCTCACGCATCTCCAGTAGGATTATATGTCACAGGTAATCTTGGTCAATCTTCTGGCGGTGTTGAATTCAGACACAGCAACGGGACACAGGGAGTTGGTTTTGGTTATAATTCGGTATATGCTACAGTCAGCAGTACAGACCAAGAGTTGAATTTATACTCAAGAGGCTCAAGCCAGATTTATGCCAGAAGTGCTATGACCTGTTCTTCAACACTAACATCATCAGGATTATTAACGGCGAGTTCTGGTATATCAATAGCGGTAAGTGGTGGAGGGGCAACGACGATAAGTCAGAGGTCAAGTTATACGAACCAACCACTTATTCAGTTGAAGGGAAATGTTAGTGCCAATTATTCTTGTATATGTAATGATGGTAATTTAACGTTTTTCAATACATCAAACTCAAACGGAAACCCGAGTAGTGGATGGATTTATATGACAGTAGGAGCAAATGTTTGGTCTTCTGGTTCGGATAGAAGAGTAAAATCAGATATTAAGACATTAGACTGCGGGGATTGTTGCGAGAAATTACTGAAAATAAACTGCTGTTCGTATTATTGGAAATCAGACGGGAAGAAGGAAAAAAAGAGCCACGGATTTATTGCCGACGAGGTTAAAAAAATATTTCCTGAATTTGTATCTGAAAGTGGAATGAAGGCGGATGATGGGGAAAGCAACCTTGAAGGAGTAGAATATACAAGTTTTATTCCAACATTGGTCAGTGCTTTTCAACACATGGCGGAAAAGGTAGTTAATTTAGAAAAAAATAATAATAATCTCATGCTTATTATAGAAGATCTATCTAAGCAACTTTCTGAAATACAAGCAGTTGTTCTTTCAAATGTCCAACAATCATACAACCAGACTTCACAGATCGCCACCTATTATTGATTTGGCGGATGGCGACCCAACACCCGAGTTAAAGTCTCGCCGCATAGAAGTAGAACTTAAAAATGAAGAACGGAAGCAGGAACACGAATACACCGATAGTTGGGACTGCTGTTGTATGACAAAAAAAACAGATAGCAGATTAATTAAATACTTATTTCAAATGGCGTAATAGCAATAATTACATTAGCGATCGTAAAACTTTCTAATCATGAACTTGATTGTAATCAAACTAATGTGTATGTGGGAGTGATCAGTTTAATGGTGGGAATAGTTTTACCTTCTCCAAGTTCTGGGGGTGGTAAAAAGTAAATTAAATGCTGACATTGGCTTATACACGCATTTAAATTTTGAATTCAAACCAGACTTGATACAATAAACACACGCATCTCGCCTTGTTTGATTTGCTCTGCTATAAAAGTCGCAGGCAGTCCGCGAAATAGCCGAGCGCACAAATAACAATATTAATAATATTATATATTTAGCCCGCTTTACCTTCTTGTTTAATTATATTATTATAAATTGCTTCTCGTTGCTTATCTGAAAGCGGTAATCGATAAAGTATATTTTCAGGTTTTCTAAAAATATTGGGGTTTCTGTTCACTAAGTTCTGAGTGATGCGGATTTGGTCAATTTCCTTTCCTAGCCGTTCTAGTTCCTCCAGTTGTTCCTCGTCTTTGCTTTTTTCTTTTTTATTTTCCATCCTATATTATAGCTGTTTATTTGTATCAAGTCTGGTTTGAATGTAGTTTATTGTATCAAGTCTGGTTTGAATGTAAAATAAAAAATGTAGTTTCTTGAAAAAAAATGGGTTGATTATTACAATGAAGCCAGAGTCAGCCCAAGGAATTTATTACAGCAAATGCCAATGAACTAAAGCAGATAGATAGAATACAAGATGCTATTGATTTTGATGATGCGCCCGACAATCCAAACATAAAAAGATTAAAAGACAGGATTGAAATGCTAAGCGGAAGGTCATCTATATATAACAATATGGACCAAAATGCCCTAAGGGAACACCTTAGGGAAAATAGAGTTAATATAGAAGAACTTGAAAAGAAAATTGGAAAAATACCCATAAATGAACAACGATTAGAAATGATACAATTAGCAAGGACTAAGGATAAAGCAAACATTGAAAAAATTAAAGATCCTTACTTGAATCAATGACTCGTGATGGGCTAACACATTTAAGGCGAAATAAAAGCAACAGCAAAAAGGGAAAACAAACAATGGCAGGCGCGGGACCTAAAAGAATGGGAACAAAAAAGAATAGAATATAAACAAGAAAACCCTGAGGATGCTTTAATTGAAACACAAATAGGTGAAGAATACAAAACTATTGTACCAAGTTTAACAGATACACCAAGGGCTACTGCAAGGTTCGTAAATGCAATGCTTGAAAGTATTAGAGAAATAATTATGAGACCTGCATTAAATAGAATACTAAATACTATTGAAAGAGTAGGTCGTTATGGTGTGAGCAGATTGGCATGGAATCGCTTATTAATTATTACTGCTAATCATCCTCAAATTCGTGCCATGACTACTGCGGTGATGGGAAGACAGGACGCGGAGTCTTTCAGAAGGGCATCAGAAGCATTAGCAAGAAATGAAGCACCACCAGAGTTGCCTCCGCCTAACCCTCCTTTAATTGCAGCGGGACAACAAAGAATGGGTGATTATGTGTTGAAGGATATGTTAAGAAGATTGAGCATACAAGTATCAACATTAATGGCATGGCAGACATTTAAAGGAGGTGTTGAAACTGCGGTCGCGGTTGCTTTTGGTGCATTTCTAACACACATGTATAATATATGGACTGCTCAACCAGATGCTATTAAAAATTGGAAGAAGAACGATTTCACACTACTGGAAGCAATTATAATGGCCCTGCCACACGAGTAGAAAGTCGTCTCCAATTAGAAGATAGAACTCGTGATTTTACCAGCAGACACTCTTGATTTTATTGCTTTTGAGCATGATCTATTGTATGCTACTGGTGATAAAAATGTCCAAAATTTTGCCGACCAACGATACTTTGAAAGAATTACTAATATAACAGAATATTTGACTAGTAATGGATTGGCAAGTGAAGAAGTTGCTAAAACTATTTCTGACAATTACAATTCAATGTTCTCAAAAGCAGATATATCTAAAATGGCATTACAAGCACAAGGGAGAGCCCGTAGTGGGGTATCATATTTAGATGCGATGAAATTCTGGAAAACTATTAAATTAACACCTCCAGATGCGAAATACAATGCTTTTATACACAATGTAGACCAAACATTAACTTCTATGATTGGTTTTACGAATAATGTGGGCAGTTTTGATAAAGATACTAATTTTAAAGTAAATAAAATAGTCAATCCTGCTACATTTAGCAAACAATATGAAAACTTAGTGAATTCGTTTAATCAAATGGTGAAATCGCAAGAAAAAGCGGATGGTGTGAAAGGATATTCTCTTATCGCACCAGCAAATGAAACTACAATTAATAATTTTATAGAAAAAATAAATACAATGAATAAAAAAAAATACTTCAGCAAATATAGAGAAGGAAGTAATTGTTGAGGTTCAGTCCACATCAAATCAAACAGAAATGGTAGTAGCACATATAGATTCAATCGGACTTGGTAATAACTTGGATATACTTCAAGATAAGGCATCCCAAGTGAAGAATTTGAAAGGATTTGTTAATATGCTAAAAAATAAAATTGGAAAGAAAATAAAACTATCAAGTTATGATGATCCAATAAGTGGATGGGAAGAAGCCATAAGGCAAGCAGTAAACAAAGGGGCTAGTAAGTCAGATATAGCAGAGGTAGATGCTATGTTGGATGATAGAATTTATGAAGAAGTGAGGGGTAAATTGACACAGGAACAAATTAAGCAATTAGAAGATTTAGAATTAAAGGATCAGGAATTTGAAAAGGCGACGCCTAAAGGTCTAACACCTACACCTGAACCAAAACCAATGCCCGAACCAACGCCAGCACCACAACCTCAACTAACACCAGCACCACAACCCCAATTAACACCAGCACCACAACCTCAACCTCAACTAACACCAGCATTCGTAGAGGAACCTGTTCAACCACCACAGAATAATTTAAAAGAAGATCCAGATCCAGCAACATCACCAAATCAAGTCATGGTTGATAGTATGAGAAGTATTGACCAATTGGTTGATAAGATTATGGGAAAACCTCCCGCCGATGAAAGAGAAGACTTATTAGCACTTGTTCGTTTTCTAATGCCAAGCGACCAAAATGGTGGAATTGGTACTTCGCGAACAAACCCACTTATTAAAGGCAATGAACAAAGACGAGATCGTGTGCTAGAAACCAAGAATGATTTTGAATTACTAGACAACACACTTTACGGCAACACAAATAATCACTTTATGGTGAATAAATACAATAGAGCAGTCATTCAGACCAGAATAAAGGAAAAAAGAGAGTTTCCAAAAATGAAACGAAATTGACGAGAAAATTTCCTGCTGAAATCCCGCGACAAGTTCAAACTCGTCCTGAAAGAAAGGATTTTAAACCACTTGTCAATCCTCCAAGTAATTATGCTTTTGGTAGTCCTTACTCTTCCTATTTCTATAATTATGCTTCACCACCTCAACCTTTTGGTGCTGAATATGATAATTATAGATATAATCCAAACTATTTTCAAAACCCATAATATAGTAAGACATGCCTAGATCTATACATAAAGGATTAATAGCAAACAAGTTGCCACGAAAAATACTTTTGAAGCAGAATCTGGAAAAAAACTAACATAGAAAAAGCACACGAGGAATTTACTATTGACAGGCCAGTAATAACAGAGTTAGATAGCAAAACACCGCCAAATTTAAGAATGACTTGGAAATACAACCAATTAAAACACAAAGAGATGGTGTTGAATTGCTTCCTATTCAAAAGAAGGAATATTGCCAGCAATGGGGACTATGGTTATATGTGCAAGCACTGGCGGAGGAAAATCAGTTATGATTTGTAATCTTCTCGCCAAAAAGAACATGTTGAAAGGGTTTTATGATAGAATAGTTGTCTTTTGCTTAAGTCCGTGCCCTATTTTAGAAGACACTCTCAAGTTAAAAAAAGAAGACATAATCAAAGAGGATAAACCTGAGTTAATGAGAGAAATATTAACTAAACAAAAGGAACTGATTAAAACTAAAGGGTTTAAGAAAGCAACAAAAATATTATTGTTATTAGATGATATCGCACAGAGTAAAACTTTTCTCAAATCAGAAGTGCTTACTGAGTTGTTTTTCGCTTTAACACATGCTAAGGTGTCAGTCTGAGTAGCAACTCAGAGTTATACACAACTTCCACGAAGAGTAAGAATTAATTGCCATTGGATGATTATTTTTAATGGAGTAAGGAGAAGCGAACTTGACAGACTAGCAGATGAATATGAAAGTCCTTTTCTCACTAAAAAAGAATTTTACAATATTGTTAAATATGCTACGGCAGAACCTTATTCATTCCTAGCAATTAATAATACTGCTAGTGATAGAACAACCCAGTTTAGAAAGAATTTCTCTACTATATTAGGATTAAATAAGGATAGAGATATGACAAACCTGTAAAATTAAATTAAAATTTTTTTCTGCGATAATATATGACATGACGGAATCAACTAAATTATACAAGACCACATACAATCAAGCAGTTGCACTTTGGCATAAACAAAATGCACAAGGAAATGTATGACAATTCGTAAAGGATCGCCCGAAGGCTTAGCAGTGAAGAAGATAGAAGAGGATATTAAGAGTGGCAAGATTAAAAGTCAACTAAAACCAAAAGTAAGCAAATCAGGTAGTAAGAAAAATGAACAACCTATTCCCAGCGGACAGCCGGATCAAGTGCCAGACGAAGCATTGAAAAGAAGGCACCAGACATAGCATCAGCAAATAATTCAACTCCCGAACCAAATGCGAAACCTGTTAAAATGTCTCCAGCACCTAAGGTTGAACAATCTTTACAAAAATCTGTTAATCCCACTCCTGTTGCCGTGCCGAAACAAACTACCACAACACCAGCAAGTAAAATAGAAGCAATAGAAGATGCTTCTAAGGAAACTCCGCCACCAACTAAAAAAATTACTGAAACTAATGACATTGATGTAAATCAAGCCATAGCTGATTTAATGAAAATGAAAGAGGAAAGATTTACGCACAAGAATTTACAAATTATGAAAAAAATAATTAATGCTAATTGATAAAATAATTATTATTTTATACAATGATTAAAAACACGTATGCCGCCAATAGATTGTCTAATGAGTTTATTAACAAACTCAACGAAGCAAATAGACCTGCGAGTGATGGGTTTCAATTGAATCAATTTGAATTGTGGAGTAGTCATGGTGCCCCATTAGTTAATCAACCATTAACCGAATTTGGTGATCTTGTCTCACATGAGAGGAGCACTATTCAAAACACATTAACAGACATTTCTGAAAACAAAGAAAATGCGGATGTTGTTGATTTGGACACTGCTGTTAGGAGTTTGGCTTATTTAAAGAAAGCGGTTCAAAATGCTGATGCAAGAGAGTTTCAATTGACTTCACCACAAGATACAAGACTTGACAATATACAGAAATCAGTTGATATGATTAAACAATCAGTTTCAAGTGAATAATTAATTATTTTTAATTTCTATTATTATTTTTTATTATAGGAACATTGCGAATTTTACAATTCTACAAACACACACACAAGATGGAAGGAAAGGATTCTAAAAATACTGAGGAGTTGATGACTCTTAACAATCTCCGATATGAGTTGCCAGCAAATCTAGCACTCACTTTGCCAATCAGCAGACTTACACCAGTGCATCGGGAACTGAAATGATTTTTTACATTGCAAGCAAGTACTGATTTTGTTTATGGAAAAAATTGTTATTTGCCGTTTGACATTAAAGCAGATGGGTTGGTAGCCACTGATGGAAAAGATAATGTTGCTTGTGCTATTGGTTTCCAGAACACACCAACAACTGCAATTTTTGAAAGATTTTTGTTGGAAAGTAAGGATGGTAGCGAACTTGAACGAATTGAAGATTTGAATAAAATGGTGCGAAATATTCTCCCGTGGCATTATCCATTTGATTATCGCAGGCAAGCACAGACGGCGGGACAGAGAGAAAGTGTTGATGTTATGGCTAGTGTTACAGACGATGCAGTTACTTACTTTGCGATCAATGTTCCCACTGCTGGTAGTGTTGCGACTGGTAATTATTTGAGAGTTTGTATTCCTCTTCATTACTTTTCGGGAGTATTTAATGAGGAAACTCTCATTCCTCCCTCTTTGATTAGTGGTATGAGGCTTCGTTTGACATTTGCCCCGCCACAGGAAGCATGGACTATTATTGGAACCACTGATGCCAAGGTTCCGCTGGATTCTCTGGATCGGCTCTCACTTATACCATATCAAATCCTGTTATTAATGTTGGAAACATTTTCTCTTGCTCTCGCCGTCCAGAGAAATATTCTTGAACAGATGGGAAGCAAGGATGGGCTTCCATACACTTATGAAACATATTACAACCAAAAGGCAAATCCGGGCACTTCCGATGATTTTAATCTTCAAGTGAATAAGGCCGTTGCTCGTGCTCAGTGCTTGTATACCGTCACTCAAAATGTAATTGCAGATAATGCTAGTATTGATAACTTGGGAACGGCTCAAATGCTTACAGACAAAATCAATGCCGTATTGGTGATTGGTATGCTCCACAGCAGAAGATGGAAATCGGTGGCACTACTGATACACTTGCATCAGTTCAGCGAGGATGTGCAGAGTTGTATGCTAACAATCTCCAAGCAACTATGGGCATTCGTGATGCTTACATGTCTTCATCTATTTCTCTTGAAAACTTTCGTAAGTATTATTCTGCTACGGGAGTTTTTCACTACTGCTACACATGGTGGTTTTGCTGCCATTATTCAGACACTCAATTAATCACCACACATTGGAGCATCTGGTTCTTGCGGTTAATAACTCACGAAGTGCCGAAGTCACTATTCGGTATGCTTCTGATTATAATGCAGATCGTGCAATCACTGCTTGGTTGAAATATGTCAAAGTCGCGTCTATCTATCCATCGCGTGCGTTGTTAAGCAATGAGCGAGAGTAAGCCTTATTTATTTAAAATCTCTCTTATTATGTGTAGTTTAAACAAAAAAAGATAAAAATAACCATATAAACACATCGCAATATATAATATAATAAAACATAATACAATATGCCACGGGTTGGAGATTGTAAAAGGTAAAATCTATGCGATTAGGTCTCATCAAACGATGAAATTTAAAGCACCACGAGAGAATTGTCCGCTCGTATGTCAAACCATCGCTACACTTATGAACTCTGGAAAAAAGACGAAAAGAAACATAAATATTACTCCAGTTTTGAAATAATCAAACATGGCGATGCCTATATTGAACTTTTGGAATACTACCCGTGCGAAACACTCGCCCAACTTAATAAAAGAAGGCGAATGTATAAGGGAAAACAAGTGTGTAAATAAATATGTCGCAGGTCGGAGTGTGAATGAATGGCAAAGACAATGCTGAATATGTAAAACAACACAAACAAAATATAATGAACGAAACAAAGAACATCTGGCAAAAAGAAAAAAGAATATCGTGAGAAGCACATTGAATACTTTCAACAAATCGCTAAAGAATATAGAACCAATAATAAAGCCAAAATAGCAGAAAAGATAGATTATATCGTGAAAAAAACAAAGAATATCTAAACCAATTATCACGAGAAAGAGGTCGTTAGAGTACAATGTGAATGTGGTGATTTTTTCAGAAAAGGATAGTATTTCTAAACATAGAAAAACCAAAATTCACAAAAGAAACATGGAGGCACTTCCAATCGGTTTATGTTTGATGGGATTTTAATTTAATTAAATATAATATTTTATATATATAGCAATGTCATTTACGATAAGCAATCTTGAAGACGAAAAACGCACGAAAAAAATTTCCTCCTTCGTGTCTCCTCAAGTGATAAAACAGAATCAAAATCCGCTTCTACTCACAATGGCCGTTTCGTGTTGATTTACCAGCAACTGGTCGTAATATTGATATAATCAGTGCTTATGTCGTTAAAGAGTATCTCTATTCCAAATGTTTTCCCAAACATACCGAGTTATGCCAACACTCTCACATTGATTAAAACAACTGGATCGGCTACAAAAACGGCAATCGTAACAGAAAATCAATACACCATTGATACATTTATTACCGCCCTTCAAACTGCGATTAATTCAGCAATTACCCCTAACTCGTAGTTATAACTTTGAACTCCGTTAATAAATTGAATTTCGCTTTCACTGGTGATACGTATGCTTTTGATTACGATAATAGCACGATTAGAGACAAATAGGACTAACTGCCGATATTTCGGCGCGGCGAGTAGCACGATGCAATCTATAGTCAATCTAATCGGTGAAACGGCCGTTTATATTCATAGCCGTGCTTTAAATCAGTCTGGTTTAGTTGAAGCAAATGGTAATTTCTCTGTCGTTGGTAAAGTGAATCTAGATAAACCGTTTGGGGTACAATGTTATTTTGAATCGTCAAACGATGTTGCTGATTATGTGCCATTTAATACGATGAAAAGCTTAAGGTCTATTGATATCGTCATTAGAAATGCGCAAGGATTCATGCTCGAACTGCCTGTCAATTTTGAGGTTTCAATTCTTCTCAAGGCGTATCATGCTTAAAAACGGAAGAACAAACATTTATATTTTTTAATTATTTTTTAAAGGTATGATAAAATATATGTAAAGATAAAAAAACGATAATGCCCGGCTATAAACCAGGAAAAATATATAGTCTTAGATCACATCAAACTGATCAAGTCTATATTGGTTCAACTATTCAACCTTTGTATAAGCGATTATTTGCACATAAACTAAATTATAAAAAATGGATGAATGGTACTTATAGTTAATACGTATCTTCTTATGAAATAATTAAATATGGTGATGCGTATGGTGAATTGGTTGAAGAATATCAGTGCGAAAACAAAATGCAATTGCTTAAACGAGAAGGCGAAATAATTAGAGTTACAGAAAAGTATATAAATAAACGAGTAGCAGGTAGGACTAAAAGGGAACGCAGAGTAGAAGAATACTCCAAAATGATTGAATATGAGAGAAAATATCGTGAAGAAAATAAAGATATAATAGCACAAAGAAACAAAAAATAGTATTAAGACAATAAAGATCGTGTAGCACAACAAACGAAAGAATATCATCAAGACAATAAAGAACATATATCACAAAGATACAAAAAATGGAGAGAAGTGAACAAGGATTACATATCGCAAAAAGGGAAAGAATATCGTGAGAACAATAAAGAATATGTATCGCAAAAAATGAAAGAATATCGCGAAGCAAATAGGGAGAGATTATGTCAGCAAAAAAAAAGTAAATTAGAATAAAAGAAATCCAATTGGTTTAGCCACATTTGGAATATGAAAATATAGATATAATGTCATTCATACAAAATTTAGATATACTATTCATTTTGATAAAAAAACATCAACTTACGACGGCAACAACAACATAAACAACAAATCCCCTGCGGTGTCAATATTGACTAGTTTTACAATATTTGAAGAAAAATCATGCACCCATAACTGAAAAATTAATCGAGAACAAGGACTTTGAATATATGAAAAAATGTCCATAGAGATAGAAAATAAAGTTGATAAATAAGATAAGATAAAGTATTCTTTTTTTTTTTTTGCTTTAAATGATGTCTTCAATAAAATTAACAGAAGCGTAAATATTAGCAGTTCCACCGCTTGTATTTTGTGCGGATATAGTAAATG
>WBZZ01006099.1:40000-45000 GCA_019918135.1 Paulinella micropora
GCTTGCTTGCTTGCTTGCTTTGCTTGCTTGCTTGCTTGCTTGCTTGCTTGCTTGCTTGCTTGCTTGCTTGCTTGCTTGCTTGCTTGCTTGCTTGCTTGCTTGCTTGCTTGCTTGCTTGCTTGCTTGCTTGCTTGCTTGCTTGCTTGCTTGCTTGCTTGCTTGCTTGCTTGCTTGCTTGCTTGCTTGCTTGCTTTGCTTGCCTTGCTTGCTTGCTTGCTTGCTTGCTTGCTTGCTTGCTTGCTTGCTTGCTTGCTTGCTTGCTTGCTTGCTTGCTTGCTTGCTTGCTTGTTGCTTGCTTGCTTGCTTGCTTGCTTGCTTGCTTGCTTGCTTCTGCTTGCTTGCTTGCTGCTTGCTTGCTGTGCTTGCTTGCTTGCTTGCTTGCTTGCTTGCTTGCTTGCTTGCTTGCTTGCTTGCTTGCTTGCTTGCTTGCTTGCTTGCTTGCTTGCTTGCTTGCTTGCTTGCTTGCTTGCTTGCTGCTTGCTTGCTTGCTTGCTTGCTTGCTTGCTTGCTTGCTTGCTTGCTTGCTTGCTTGCTTGCTTGCTTGCTTGCTTGCTTGCTTGCTTTGCTTGCTTGCTTGCTTGCTTGCTTGCTTGCTTGCTTGCTTGCTTGCTTGCTTGCTTGCTTGCTTGCTTGCTTGCTTGCTTGCTTGCTTGCTTGCTTGCTTGCTTGCTTGCTTGCTTGCTTGCTTGCTTGTTGCTTGCTTGCTTGCTTGCTTGCTTGCTTGCTTGCTTGCTTGCTTGCTTGCTTGCTTTGCTTGCTTGCTTGCTTGCTTGCTTGCTTGCTTGCTTGCTTGCTTGCTTGCTTGCTTGCTTGCTTGCTTGCTTGCTTGCTTGCTTGCTTGCTTGCTGCTTGCTTGCTTGCGCTTGCTTGCTTGCTTGCTTGCTTGCTTGCTTGCTTGCTTGCTTGCTTGCTTGCTTTGCTTGCTTGCTTGCTTGCTTGCTTTGCTTGCTTGCTTGCTTGCTTGCTTGCTTGCTTGCTTGCTTGCTTGCTTGCTTGCTTGCTTGCTTGCTTGCTTGCTTGCTTGCTTGCTTGCTTGCTTGCTTGCTTGCTTGCTTGCTTGCTTGCTTGCTTGCTTGCTTGCTTGCTTGCTTTGCTTGCTTGCTTGCTTGCTTGCTTGCTTGCTTGCTTGCTTGCTTGCTTGCTTGCTTGCTTGCTTGCTTGCTTGCTGCTTGCTTGCTTGCTTGCTTGCTTGCTTGCTTGCTTGCTTGCTTGCTTGCTTGCTTGCTTGCTTGCTTGCTTGCTTGCTTGCTTGCTTGCTTGCTTGCTTGCTTGCTTGCTTGCTTGCTTGCTTGCTTGCTTGCTTGCTTTGCTTGCTTGCTTGCTTGCTTGCTTGCTTGCTTGCTTGCTGTTGCTTGCTGCTTGCTTGCTTGCTGTTGCTTGCTTGCTTGCGTTGCTTGCTTGCTTGCTTGCTTGCTTGCTTGCCTTGCTTGCTTGCTTGCTTGCCTTGCTTGCTTGCTTTGCTTGCTTGCTTGCTTGCTTGCTTGCTTGCTTGCTTGCTTGCTTGCTTGCTTGCTTGCTTGCCTTGCTTGCTTGCTTGCTTGCTTGCTTGCTTGCTTGCTTGCTTGGCTTGCTTGCTTGCTTGCTTGCTTGCTTGCTTGCTTGCTTGCTTGCTTGCTTGCTTGCTTGCTTGCTTGCTTGCTTGCTTGCTTGCTTTGCTTGCTTGCTTTGCTTGCTTGCTTGCTTGCTTGCTTGCTTGCTTGCTTGCTTGCTTGCTTGCTTGCTTGCTTGCTTGCTTGCTTGCTTGCTTGCTTGCTTGCTTGCTTGCTTTGCTTGCTTGCTTGCTTGCTTGCTTGCTTGCTTGCTTGCTTGCTTGCCTTGCTTGCTTGCTTGCTTGCTTGCTTTTGCTTGCTTGCTTGCTTGCTTTTGCTTGCTTGCTTGCTTTGCTTGCTTTGCTTGCTTGCTTGCTTGCTGCTTGCTTGCTTGCTTGCTTGCTTGCTTGCTTGCTTGCTTGCTTGCTTGCTTGCTTGCTTGCTTTGCTTGCTTGCTTGCTTGCTTGCTTGCTTGCTTGCTGCTTGCTTGCTTGCTTGCTTGCTTGCTTGCTTGCTTTGCTTGCTTGCTTGCTTGCCTTGCTTGCTTGCTTGCTTGCTTGCTTGCTTGCTTGCTTGCTTGCTTGCTTGCTTGCTTGCTTGCTTGCTTGCTTGCTTGCTTGCTTGCTTGCTTGCTTGCTTGCTTGCTTGCTTGCTTGCTTGCTTGCTTGCTTGCTTGCTTGCTTGCTTGCTTGCTTGCTTGCTTGCTTGCTTTGCTTGCTTGCTTGCTTGCTTGCTTGCTTGCTTGCTTGCTTGCTTGCTTGCTTGCTTGCTTGCTTGCTTGCTTGCTTGCTTGCTTGCTTGCTTGCTTGCTTGCTTGCTTGCTTGCTTGCTTGCTTGCTTGCTTGCTTGCCTTGCTTGCTTGCTGCTTGCTTGCTGCTGCTTGCTTGCCTTGCGTTGCTTGCTTGCTTGCTTGCTTGCTTGCTTGCTTGCTTGCTTGCTTGCTTGCTTGCTTGCTTGCTTGCTTGCTTGCTTGCTGCTTGCTTGCTTGCTTGCTTGCTTGCTTGCTTGCTTGCTTTGCTTGCTTGCTTGCTTGCTTGCTTGCTTGCTTGCTTGCTTGCTTGCTTGCTTGCTTGCTTGCTTGCTTGCTTGCTTGCTTGCTTGTTGCTTGCTTGCTTGCTTGCTTGCTTGCTTGCTTGCTTGCTTGCTTGCTTGCTTGCTTGCTTGCTTGCTGCTTGCTTGCTTTGCTTGCTTGCTTGCTTGCTTTGCTTGCTTGCTTTGCTTGCTTGCTTGCTTGCTTGCTTGCTTGCTTGCTTGCTTGCTTGCTTGCTTGCTTGCTTGCTTGCTTGCTTGCTTGCTTGCTTGCTTGCTTGCTTGCTTGCTTGCTTGCTTGCTTGCTTGCCTTGCTTGCTTGCTTGCTTGCTTGCTTGCTTGCTTGCTTGCTTGCTTGCTTGCTTGCTTGCTTGCTTGCTTGCTTGCTTGCTTGCTTGCTTGCTTGCTTGCTTGTTGCTTGCTTGCTTGCTTGCTTGCTTGCTTGCTTGCTTGCTTGCTTGCTTGCTTGCTTGCTTTGCTTGCTTGCTTGCTTGCTTGCTTGCTTGCTTGCTTGCTTGCTTGCTTGCTTGCTTGCTTGCTTGCTTGCTTGCTTGCTTGCTTGCTTGCTTGCTTGCTTGCTTGCTTGCTTGCTTGCCTTGCTTGCTTGCTTGCTTGCTTGCTTGCTTGCTTGCTTGCTTGCTTGCTTGCTTGCTTGCTTGCTTGCTTGCTTGCTTGCTTGCTTTGCTTGCTTGCTTGCTTGCTTGCTTGCTTGCTTTGCTTGCTTGCTTGCTTGCTTTGCTTGCTTGCTTGCTTGCTTGCTGCTTGTTGCTTGCTTGCTTGCTTGCGCTTGCTTGCTTGCTTGCTTGCTTGCTTCGCTTGCTTGCTTGCTTGCTTGCTTGCTTGCTTGCTTGCTTGCTTGCTTGCTTGCTTGCTTGCTTGCTTGCTTGCTTGCTTGCTTGCTTGCTTTGCTTGCTTGCTTGCTTGCTTGCTTGCTTGCTTGCTTGCTTGCTTGCTTGCTTGCTTGCTTGCTTGCTTGCTTGCTTGCTTGCTTGCTTGCTTGCTTGCTTGCTTGCTTGCTTGCTTGCTTGCTTGCTTGCTTGCTTGCTTGCTTGCTTGCTTGCTTGCTTGCTTGCTTGCTTGCTTGCTTGCTTGCTTGCTTGCTTGCTTGCTTGCTTGCTTGCTTGCTTGCTTGCTTGCTTGCTTGCTTGCTTGCTTGCTTGCTTGCTTGCTTGCTTGCTTGCTTGCTTGCTTGCTTGCTTGCTTGCTTGCTTGCTTGCTTGCTTGCTTGCTTGCTTGCTTTGCTTGCTTGCTTGCTTGCTTGCTTGCTTGCTTGCTTGCTTGCTTGCTTGCTTGCTTGCTTGCTTGCTTGCTTGCTTGCTTGCTTGCTTGCTTGCTTTGCTTGCTTGCTTGCTTGCTTGCTTGCTTGCTTGCTTGCTTGCTTGCTTGCTTGCTTGCTTGCTTGCTTGCTTGCTTGCTTGCTTGCTTGCTTGCTTGCTTGCTTGCTTGCTTGCTTGCTTGCTTGCTTGCTTGCTTGCTTGCTTGCTTGCTTGCTTGCTTGCTTGCTTGCTTGCTTGCTTGCTTGCTTGCTTGCTTGCTTGCTTGCTTGCTTGCTTGCTTGCTTGCTTGCTTGCTTGCTTGCTTGCTTGCTTGCTTTGCTTGCTTGCTTGCTTGCTTGCTTGCTTGCTTGCTTGCTTGCTTGCTTGCTTGCTTGCTTGCTTGCTTGCTTGCTTGCTTGCTTGCTTTGCTTGCTTGCTTGCTTGCTTGCTTGCTTGCTTGCTTGCTTTGCTTGCTTGCTTGCTTGCTTGCTTGCTTGCTTGCTTGCTTGCTTGCTTGCTTGCTTGCTTGCTTGCTTGCTTGCTTGCTTGCTTGCTTGCTTGCTTGCTTGCTTGCTTGCTTGCTTGCTTGCTTGCTTGCTTGCTTGCTTGCTTGCTTGCTTGCTTGCTTGCTTGCTTGCTTGCTTGCTTGCTTGCTTGCTTGCTTGCTTGCTTGCTTGCTTGCTTGCTTGCTTGCTTGCTTGCTTGCTTGCTTGCTTGCTTGCTTGCTTGCTTGCTTGCTTGCTTGCTTGCTTGCTTGCTTGCTTGCTTGCTTGCTTGCTTGCTTGCTTGCTTGCTTGCTTGCTTGCTTGCTTGCTTGCTTGCTTGCTTGCTTGCTTGCTTGCTTGCTTGCTTGCTTGCTTGCTTGCTTGCTTGCTTGCTTGCTTGCTTGCTTGCTTGCTTGCTTGCTTGCTTGCTTGCTTGCTTGCTTGCTTGCTTGCTTGCTTGCTTGCTTGCTTGCTTGCTTGCTTGCTTGCTTGCTTGCTTGCTTGCTTGCTTGCTTGCTTGCTTGCTTGCTTGCTTGCTTGCTTGCTTGCTTGCTTGCTTGCTTGCTTGCTTGCTTGCTTGCTTGCTTGCTTGCTTGCTTGCTTGCTTGCTTGCTTGCTTGCTTGCTTGCTTGCTTGCTTGCTTGCTTGCTTGCTTGCTTGCTTGCTTGCTTGCTTGCTTGCTTGCTTTGCTTGCTTGCTTG
>WBZZ01006099.1:50000-57500 GCA_019918135.1 Paulinella micropora
ACATCAAATGCATTTGTACATTATTTATTATTACTCGTTTCTTCTTTTGAAAGTTACTTGTTGTTCCCTCGCTGGACGTTCTTTGCTGGATAAAACTACGCAGCCTTTCGGCCTATACAGATTTTTTTTTTTTTTTTTTTTTTTTTTTAACACTGCAGCCTTTCGTATAATGATGATCAGTTTTTAATTAGTATATGGGTTTTTTTTTTCTTTTCTTTTCCTTTTGTCTTGTGCCTTTCTGCTTTGAGCAGCGGGCACTTGCCGGTAGGATTATTACCTTCCTCATCACTTTCATTACATTACATTACATTACAATACATTACAATAAATTACTTTATATACAACAGGTTTCTCATATATATACATGCAGTGAGTATTTTATTTAATGAATATTAATATCATTCTTTTCTAGCTGCTACACTAGTTTGACTGATTAAATATTATTAATATATATTGTTAACTTGCTTAACTCATTTTATTTCTTACTCTTCCCATTCATCTCTACGAATACCATTATAGCAAGTTTTGCATTTAGTAAACCGCAGTGATTGTGTTTGAAAAGAACATGAATGTTAACATTAATAACAGCTATTAACAAGTGTCTGGTTTACCGGCCCGGGCGCATTCTTGTAGTATCGATATTAATGACACTGTGACCCGGAGTCGATGGAAAAGAATGTAACACTGTTACTAATATTAATAAAATTTATTTATTAATAATTTATATTTATATTAGTATTGCTGTTGACATTCAAGACAACAAAAATTAGTTTTTCATTTTTGTGTCAGATTTTCATTTTGTGACAGTTTTTCATGACGCCTCATTTTTGTGACAAAAATTCAAATGTTCAAATTTAACGGTAACATTTCGCGAAAATTTACGATATTTTGCGGACGAATATAGCCGTTAATTTGAAAAATTCAAATTTTCACCCAAAATCAAAATTCCAACCAAACTGAAATTCCAACCAAAACAGAAAAAATCAATTTTTTTTGTTGTCTTGAATGTCAACAGCAATATTAATACAATAGTTGAACTCTGGTTTTTTTTTTTTTTTTTTTTTTTTTTTTTTTTTTTTTTTTTTTTTTTTTTTTTTTTTTGCTTAAAAAAATTCACTTGTCAACTTGAAGTTGATGGTATTATTATATTAATAATGATAGAATACTTGCCAGGGCACGGTGATTCTAGTATTAATAGTGATAAGTCACAGTGACCAGTGCGGGAAGCGCGTATAAGCCTACGGTTAGAACTTGAGGCCCGGCCCCCGGGCCCGGAAGTGGTAGTGATGGAATCACCATGCGTAGAGTCAAAACGAAGGACTTCGATGAACTTTCAACTCAGAAATAGTTATTTAATCATACTGTGACAGGAAACGAAATTGTCGGCCTGCCCGCACAAAATGATACATAGTGGCATTAAGTGTCGTCGGCTTGTCGTTACTTGACTCGTATGCTTGGTCTGCCCCTACCGCCGGTTGAGGCGTAGTACCGGCGTGTGACTAAGTGTCAGAGTAGCTGTTCCGGTTACATCTGGAATCGCTAACCAAAGTTTGAACTGTTGACGAAAGCTAAAGTTATCACGTTTTCGAAGGCTAGCCTTCAGCTTTGATTTTCTTGAGGTCACTGCCGCCGTGTATGTATATATGTATGTATGTATGTATGTATGTATGTATGTGTGTATGTATCTGTGTATGTGTGTATGTATGTATGTATGTATGTATGTATGTATGTCTGTATGTCTGTATGCATGTATGTATGTATGTACGTACGTACGTACGTACGTATGTCTGTATGTTTGTATGTATCTATGTATGTATGTATGTATGTATGTCTCTGTCTGCCTGTCTGTCCGTGTTAGGCCAAATTAGGTTATGTAATGTAATGTCGGTGTGTAATGTAATGTAATGTAATGTAATGTAATGTAAATGTAATGTAATGTAATGTAATATTTTGTTATGTAATGTTATGTTGTGTCGTGTTGTGTTGTGTGTTGTGTTTTGTGTTGTGTTGTGTTATGTTGTCTTATTGTGTTATGTTATGTTATGTTATGGTATGTTGTGTGATTTGTGTTATGCTGTGTTATGGTGTGTTATGGTGTGTTATGTAATGTAATGTAATATGTAATGTAATGTAATGTAATGTAATGTAATGTAATGTAATGTAATGTAGTGTTATGTTAAGTTGTGTATGCTAGGTTGTGTTATGGTATGGTATGTTATATTATATTATGCTATATTATGTTTTATGTTATGTTACCTTATGTTATGTTATGTTATGTTATGTTGTGTCATGTTGTGTTATGCTGTGGTACATTACGTATCATGTTGTGTTGTGTTGTTATAAATGTTGTGTTGTGTTAATGTTGTGTTTGCTAATGTGGAGTTGTGTTAATGTTACGTTATAATAGGTTGTTATGTTACTTATCTTATCTTATCTTATCTTATCTTTATCTTATCTTTATCTTATCTTTTATCTTATCTTTTATCTTATCTTTTATCTTATCTTTTATCTTATCTTATCGTATTTTATCTTATCTTATCTTATCTTATCTTATCATATCTTATCTTATCTTATCTTATCTTATCTTGCACTACATTACACTACATTACACTACATTACACTACATTATACCACATTACACTACATTACACTAACAATACACTATAGGTTACATTACATTACATTACACTACATTACACTACAATACACTATAGCTTACATTACATTAAACTACATTACACTACATTACACTACATTACATTAAATTACATTACATTACATTACATTACATTACCCTTAACCGGTTTCAATCCCCAAAAGTGGCTTCAATCCACAAGCGGATTTAGTTTTAAATGTTGTCCGATCCGACGCTACAAATTAATCCATTAAGAGTTGTTGGTGTTCTACTACGAAAGCCAGGATGTCATAGCTTATCTAGAAGTGACTTAAATGTGTCACTGAAGAATGACACCAACCACTTTTTTTTCACATATTCTCGTTTACATTTCAGTGTGCATAAAAACATTAGTATCAATTCGTAAAATGCTGTCCTATGCTACACATTAACAAACCAAGAGTTGTTGAAACGATTTGTGAAAACCAGAATGTCAAAGCTTTTCTGGTGACTTGAATGTGCCACTGAAATCACGGGCATCAATCACTTTTTTTTTTTTCGTAAATTTGTAACAGACAGCCACTTTAACCCTGATTGTGAAGGTTTTTATAAGTTATTCAAGAACGGTCTTTTTGACATGGTTAGCTACAGCCGAACTGTATACATCAATACTGCTATCAAAATCCACAAATGTGGCTGAAGAACAGCATAAAACAACGTCAATCCCCAAAGGTGGCTTTAAATCCCCAAACGTGTCAAACCGGTTAAGGGTTACATTACATTACATTACATTACATTAATTACTTTACATTACATTACATTACATTACATTAGATTAGATTAGATTAGATTAGATTAGATTACAGTACATCACATCACATTACATTACATTACACTACATAACACTACATAACATTACATTACATTACATTACATTGCATTGCATTGCAGTACATTACATTACATTACATTACATTACATTAAATTGCATTACATTACATTACATTACGTTACGTTACGTTACGTTACGTTACGTTACATTACATTACATTACATTACAATACATTGCATTACGTTACATTATATTACCATATTACACGACATATTACATTACATTACACATTACATTACATTACACATTACACATTTCATTACAATACAAAATAACATAACATTACATTACATTACATTACATCACATCACATCACATCACATCACATTACATTACATTACATTACATTACATTCCATTCCATTTACCATATTACATTACATATTACATTACATTACACATTACACATTAAATTACATTACACATTACATAATCCATTACAACTACATTACATATCTTTTTACAGGAGGTATTTCTAGATAATCCTACTATCGGTAGACTAAATCTTTTAGGCGCTGATTCACTTTTGCCAGATTGGTTACCTTTTTCTCTTTTGCTCTATCCTTTCCACACCTCGCGACATTTGTGGAAGTTCGGAGCGCTATGGCGATTAGGTGGCCACATTCGGAGAGCTTCCAGACCAAGAGGTTCGAAACCAACCCCACAGTAGAGTACTGGAAGTGCGATCACGAATGGTTTCCCCGAAAAGGTAAATTTCGAGCGCTCCTTTGAGACTTCTCACTATGACCAACCCAACCATTTCAGTTTCCTCATCATTTCAGTTTCCTCATTCCTGTTTGACGCTTTGTTCGATCACGAAGACGACATCGTTTGTTGTTTTGATATTGTCAAATTCAGGGAACGATTACGTGGTGGCGTGCTCAAAGTGCAAGGAGACCAGAGTGATCGACGAGCCTGTGTAGTTCCCGCCCATCAAGTTACCACAGTACTTACCACGCGTGTCAATGTATTGTATTAGAAAAGGGCATAGAAAATATGGAACTTTCGAGTGTATATGTATATTCTGGACCTTATTCCATGTGTTGGCAACAGTTTTGCGTTGCGCACGAAAACACTTGTCGCAGCTCAGCTCCCAGTCGCCATAGCTCTCTTTTTTCCGCTTATTATTGTACGAGCAAGCGGTGCGGACCGACGCCTTCTTCACTGCAAAAAACGGCGCCGAATCATTCTCACTTGAACACACAGCTTGAAAGCACTTTCAGCTTCAGCTGACAGCCGCGAAGCCTCCGCCGGTTTCACAAGCTGAACGGGTGCTCAGGTCTGGCGGTCACTGGTTCGCTTGCGCTCTGAATCCATGTAAATATTATTTATTAGTTTTTTCGATTAAATCAACACCAACGACGGTCTCACTGTTTCTACACTATTGGCTGTCCCCTTCTGAACGACTTTGAACGGAGGCTCTGAAAAGAGTACAGGGACGCTGTGTTGGATTGTTTCTGTTCTCTATCTCACGAGCTCTAGATTGTCGTTTGGACGTCAGAATGCCTACAAAATTTGGCCAGCACCGCCCGGAAGCATTAATATTAGTAATCATGTTGAAAGCTATTTCACACACATTTTGTTTTTCACTCAAAGGTTTTTCACTGTCGGTCACTACATTTAGAAAAAATGCTATTTTTATTATTTAATCAGGTTTTTTTTCTGGCTTTAAAAACGAAGAACAATATTTTGCACTCCAACCAATGGGATATTAATAATTCCTATAATGCTCGAAAGGACTCGGAAGCAGTGTGACTTGTAAAATTTTTTCTCGACCACTGGAAATGCGACGTGATACTATTTTTTACGCAAGCAGTGTTTCATTATATATGAGGCGATGCCTGATTAAAATCTGTGTCATTTGGTGGCCAACTGCCATACTCATGGCGTCTACTACTAGAACTATTCCAAAACAAAAATTTTGATTTTAAGTTAATCAATTAATAATTGCTGTTGACATTCAAGACAACAAAAAAAATTGATTTTTCTGTTTTGGTTGGAATTTCAGTTTTGGTTGGAATTTTGATTTTGGGTGAAAATTTGAATTTTTCAAATTAACTGCTATAGTTCGTCCGCAAAATATCGTAAATTTTTCGCGAAATGTTACCGTTAAATTTGAAAATTTGAATTTTTGTCACAAAAATGAAAAACTGTCACAAAAATGAAATCTGACACAAAAACTCAAACTAATTTTTTGTGTTGTCTTGAATGTCAACAGCATATTTCAGCACATAAATTAAATTGTTGAGTTCAATAAACTAAAATTTATTAATATCTATGTCAGGGCTTTGAAAACACAGTTACTATTAAAGGTAATAACATTTCAAGTACAAATTTATATCGTCTTAAATCTTTTTTGATGTGTTCTTGATCGGTCGATGCGATTTGTAAGGATGGCACCTCACTTTCACCTGACGGTTGCACGCAGATAATCGAGTGAGATGATGTGCGACGCCAACACGTCTTTCTCCCAAGCTTTGAATTCTTTATCCTCTGTGCTTGGATCCAGGATCGTTTATGGATTGCTTTTTTTCTCGACCATGCAACCAAGCCGGTAGATACTTCCCCGTATACTGGTTTGAACCTGATGGATGGCCCCAAACGTTAACAATGACTACTGAGTCAACATTTGGATCATCGCCATCAACGTCCACCTTAGTTACCTTCCCAAGCTGAATTTTTTCACTTTTCTATTCCTCGATTTACTTCTCACTCTCTTCTTTCTGTCACCGTCGTAATCTACCCACTCAAACACGATGAATGTATTAATATCTACACCAGGAAGCTCCTCACCTGCACCAAGCTCGTCGACCACGTTCCGAGGCTGCTCGTCGATTACAGTGTGTTCTTGTAGCTGCTGCTGACTCGCATCCAGAGCGTGCACAGTTGCATTTTGGTCATGAGTAGCAGCCACACATGGATCTCGGTTATGACTATTATTTCCAACACCTTTCTCTTCTTTCTTATCATCTTCCATCTGCTGCGCATGCTGCACAGGACTGTGCGGGTGCTGGCCATCGCGACTGTCACCAGCAACTCCTTCGCGTTGCACTTCTCCTTTCTCCTCCTCCTCCTCATCCTCCTCCTCATCCTCCTCCTCATCCTCCTCCCCATCATCCTGGTCCTCCTCCTCTTCGCTTGAAGACACTCGGCGGGGGCGCTGCCCGCCGCGCTGCCTGCCGCGCTGCCCGCCTCGCTGCACGCCACGACCTGCCCGCCGCTGCCCGCCGCGACCACGTCCAGGCCCGGGTGGTTGACCTGTTACAGAAGAGTAATATATAACACACACTCTGAATGCTATACATTGACACAAAAATGACGCATGCGACATATATTAGAGCGCGCCTCAGGTGGCATATTACCTGCATGCTGCTGCCCGCCGCGACCACGTCGAGGTTGTCCATCTGTCCAAATTAGAAAAGCATGTATCACATAAACACTAATACTAAACGCACTTGAAGGGAAAGTAAATCAAGGTAAAGTGTCTAACTATACATGCAACACAGATATTAAAGCGCTGCATTCATTGTTACCTGCACGTTGCTGTCCTCCACGACCACGTCGAGGCCTAGGTGCCACTGGCACAGCTTTCATAACAAAGAACATCAAACAAGAAAACTAAATGAAATTCAAATCAAACAAATCCAAATAAATCAAAGAAACAACCAAGTTCAACTCTTAGAAAGGAACAGAACATAATATGATCTATTACGATTAATCTCATAATATTATGCTTGCAAATGGGATAGAGCAACTTAAATTATTAAGTACCTGCGCCTGCATAGTCATCTTGCGGCAGCTGTCGATCCTGACTGCAAGCTGGAAATCTTGCAATCGTAAACTGCAAGGGGGATGGGCCGCCCGCTCTGTTGCTGCAGGATTGACAATTATCTCCTGCCATGCCTGGGCGCATATCCCACACTCGCGGGATTTTGCTCATCAGGATGTTTTGCAACATTAGCAAACTGACGCACCCTCATAATGCCTACAGGATG